>NIVC01003098.1:0-119488 GCA_002269645.1 Macrostomum lignano | reverse complement strand
AAATTTCACAGAGCATCGCACACATAATTTTTGAGATTGCAGAGCATTTTATATAGAGATTCTAGAGCAATGAAACTGAAAAATTGCATATAACGTTCTCGAATTTTGCAAAGAACATTCTCTACAATTGCGCTGGATATTCGCTTCTCTACAACTGCACAGAGCACCTTCTACAATCGCCAGAGCATTGCACGAGGAGCATGATTCTCGTGCCATGGAACCCAGAAATTGCACAGAGCGTATACGGTTTTAGCCATGACAATCGTCGAAGCATGGGTTGAATACGGTTGAATACGATGCTCGACTTCTGAAATAAAATGAAAAATGCTATCTCGAGCATGCACAGGTATTGAGAAAACTGGCAAACAATGGTCTGAACTCATTATACGAGTACGACTCCATCCAGCGTTTCTTTCCGGCATTCATGCAATCAGTTTTGCATTCTCTCGTAACAAATAGGCAGTAGAAAGCAGAAGCAGTAGGAAAACTATTGAACAGTGAAGAGCAATGAATATATTTGGTGCTATTGCACCAAAACAGTCAGAATCGAATTATAATTTCGAAGTTGAATCGCGGCTTCTGGTGCAGTTGCGCATGGCCTCCCCTCGGTTTTTCGGACCACGTGACTCATTGCTGACGAATTCACAGTGCTGACCCAGTTTCAAGATTTCCGCAATCGAGCTTTCGTGCGAGTGGCCAATGAAAGCTAGGGAACAAATTCAATGTCCAGAAGTCTTTGTTTCTTTTTGAATTTCGAAGTTTTCATTTTTTATTGCTAGAAATTCCACTAGAATTATGAAAATAAAGATTTACGACACATCGTTGCGATGCATGTCCTTGAGAGATTTTGAGTTAGGAATTACAAAAAAGCTCTGCGAATTCCAGCTTTAATCAGCCACAAGTGCTGGGTTTCCGCGTGGGCGTTGAAACGGTTATTAGAAAAATCGCTGTGAAAGTGAAACTATAAGTGCAGTGCACCAGAGTCACCAGAGTGACAGTTTGCAGGCCTGACAACAAGGTCCTAAAAGCAAAGGGCGCATGGTTCGTGGTTCTTAAAATCCTCAGCAAATCGTTTCTTGCATGGTATCAGTGAAATATTCATAGTACATGATGTCCTAAGCGCATGGATGACTGCTTTTACCAAAGGAAGTAGCTGAGATTGTCACACGTGCACCCCAAGTATCATGGGCTACTTCGTTACCATGATTAATATGCAATTTCGAAACACTTCAGAGGGAGTCACGAGTATGCGTTTCACAGCGCGGGCCCCTGGACACATCACCCATCTGCAGCTTGTCGTACATTAGTGCCAGTGTACGTTAACTGCGTATTGTCACTCGCGTTCAATCAAACTCCCCGCGATAAATGATGCACAAATCTTGCAAAATTGATCTCTACTCTCGTATTGACAAAAAATCCTAAGCTTGATACCCACCTGAGATGCGTCTGGTCTCTGCTCCGAAGCGAGTTGAAAATGCAGAATGCACAGCTTACCTATGTGGACTAATCAAGTTGGAACAGCTGACTAAGTTTTGCACTCGCATTCGCAGAAGACGAAAGCAAGAAGCCCGGAAAGAGCGGCAGGGTACAGAAGTCACAGTTGACATTTCTCTTGCACTATTATTTGTTAATATGCGTAAGCAAAACAGCAAGCAGTCATCCGGGCAGGGGTGGCGGTTTTGATGACACAATTTATTAAGCTAATTGCGTTATTCAATTTTCCTGTCTTTTAGTTCCACCAGCACTGTAGAAGGAGTTTACGACTTTGAACACACACAACACTCAGCCTTTGTCCGGGTGCACGGCCATGTTGCAGTCATTCTTTACAGCAAGAGAATTATGCACCAGATTTACGAAAAGAACACTACAAAAATAAAGCTGGTTTCGTCCAGTTGCGTCAAGTGCCGCAGCACTAAATACGAGTATAGTCGTCCTCAATTCCTGGCATCGGATCTGGTATTAAACGGGACTTGGGCCAAAATTCTAGGTAATAAACACACTGAATGAAGAGCATTAACGGGTCGAAAAATGGCTACAAAGACAGTCTTAAAAATCGAGCACAAAGTTTGCTTGCACTCGTAACGCAGCCGGTCTTTGTCCACGCAGCGGCCAGTCAGCCCCAATAGACCTGGCAATTCTTGACCCCACTAGGAGACATTCAAATTTGGCGCCCGAATGTCTGTCTAAACTCTAACTTGCCACAAAGATTCTGGTTGGCGCCTAAACTCTTGGACTAGCTCTTAGTTTGGTGAACTAGCTCTTAGTTTGGTGAACTGGTTCTTAGTTTGGTGAACTGGGTCTTAGTTTGGTGAACTGGTTCTTAGTTTGGTGAACTGGTTCTTAGTTTGGTGAACTTGCTCTTAGTTTAGTGAACTGGTTCTTAGTTTGGTGAACTGGTTCTTAGTTTGGTGAACTGGGTCATAGTTTGGTGAACTGATTCTTAGTTTGGTGAACTTGCTCTTAGTTTAGTGAACTGGTTCTTAGTTTGGTGAACTGGTTCTTAGTTTGGTGAACTGGGTCTTAGTTTGGTGAACTAGCTCTTAGTTTGGTGAACTGGGTCTTAGTTTGGTGAACTGGTTCTTAGTTTGGTGAACTGGGTCTTAGTTTGGTGAACTGGTTCTTAGTTTAGTGAACTGGTTCTTAGTTTAGTGAACTGGTTCTTAGTTTGGTGAACTGGGTCTTAGTTTGGTGAACTGGGTCTTAGTTTGGTGAACTGGGTCTTAGTTTGGTGAACTAGCTCTTAGTTTGGTGAACTGGGTCTTAGTTTGGTGAACTGGTTCTTAGTTTAGTGAACTGGTTCTTAGTTTGGTGAACTGGTTCTTAGTTTGGTGAACTGATTCTTAGTTTGGTGAACTAGCTCTTAGTTTGGTGAACTGGTTCTTAGTTTGGTGAACTGGGTCTTAGTTTGGTGAACTGGTTCTTAGTTTAGTGAACTGGTTCTTAGTTTGGTGAACTGGTTCTTAGTTTGGTGAACTGATTCTTAGTTTGGTGAACTAGCTCTTAGTTTGGTGAACTAGCTCTTAGTTTGGTGAACTGGTTCTTAGTTTGGTGAACTGGGTCTTAGTTTGGTGAACTAGCTCTTAGTTTGGTGAACTGATTCTTGGTTTGGTGAACTGATTCTTAGTTTGGTGAACTGATTCTTAGTTTGGTGAACTAGCTCTTAGTTTGGTGAACTGATTCCTAGTTTGGTGAACTGGGTCTTAGTTTGGTGAACTGATTCTTAGTTTGGTGAACTAGCTCTTAGTTTGGTGAACTGGGTCTTAGTTTGGTGAACTGGTTCTTAGTTTAGTGAACTGGTTCTTAGTTTGGTGAACTGGTTCTTAGTTTGGTGAACTGATTCTTAGTTTGGTGAACTGATTCTTGGTTTTGTGAACTGGTTCTTAGTTTGGTGAACTGGGTCTTAGTTTGGTGAACTGGTTCTTAGTTTAGTGAACTGGTTCTTAGTTTGGTGAACTGGTTCTTAGTTTGGTGAACTGATTCTTAGTTTGGTGAACTAGCTCTTAGTTTGGTGAACTAGCTCTTAGTTTGGTGAACTGGTTCTTAGTTTGGTGAACTGGGTCTTAGTTTGGTGAACTAGCTCTTAGTTTGGTGAACTGATTCTTGGTTTGGTGAACTGATTCTTAGTTTGGGGAACTGATTCTTAGTTTGGTGAACTGATTCTTAGTTTGGTGAACTGATTCTTGGTTTTGTGAACTGATTCTTAGTTTGGTGAACTGATTCCTAGTTTGTTGAACTGGTTCTTAGTTTGGTGAACTGATTCTTAGTTTGGGGAACTGATTCCTAGTTTGTTGAACTGATTCTTAGTTTGGGGAACTGATTCCTAGTTTGTTGAACTGATTCTTAGTTTGGGGAACTGATTCCTAGTTTGTTGAACTGGTTCTTAGTTTGGTGAACTGATTCCTAGTTTGTTGAACTGGTTCTTAGTTTGGTGAACTGATTCTTGGTTTGGTGAACTGATTCTTAGTTTGGTGAACTGATTCTTGGTTTGGTGAACTGATTCTTAGTTTGGTGAACTTATTCTTAGTTTTAGTGAACTGATTCTTAGTTTGGAACCTCAGTTCGTAGGTTTGGTGCCCAATCTGGAACTCGGCACAGTCTCCAGTTTATTTCAAGGATGGCTTCAGTATAGTCCTTATGTTGCTGTCACACAAAAACAGTTGAAAAATATTTGCTACCCGACCTTGAAATGAACTTTCACATTAAACCAAAATATATTGAAGTGCTGACTAAAAAAAGCTAAAAATAGTTGAACAAATTTACAATGCCTGCAGTATTTATTACACAACTCCGCCAATCCGAACCAACCAACCGGAGGACCCCGCGGCGAGCGGCATTTCTCGGGACGCGCCGGGTGAGGGGAGGGTTGGGCGAGTTCACCGGCATTTTCCCGTCTATAAAATCGGAGCCACCGAGGCGATTCCAAGCCCTGAGCTTTTGTCTGCTTCTGTCTCGCGATGCCCACTGAAATTCTCTGCCTCGGCTTCGGCTGGGTGCTGGCGGGCGGCACCCTGCTGCTGCTGCTGCTGATGCTGCTGCTGCTGATGATGAAGAAGCCTACAAATAACAATGCTCTTGAGCGACGTCTCCCAGGACCCTGGCGCCTGCCGCTTTTTGGCAGCTACTTTCAATTGCGACTTCCGTTCCGAGCCTGGCTACCGGAAGCTGTCGGTCGGTACGGCGATTTACTCGCCTTCCGGTTGGCCGGACGAACCTGGGTGACACTTAACAGCACCGAGCGCATCCGGGAGGCTCTGCTGGACCACGCCGACGATTTGTCTGGCCGACAGCGGCTGCTCTGGTCCGAGACTCTGCTAAAGGGCAGCGGACTCGTCCTGGGCGACGGAGAGGTGAGTTGGAATTGGGTGTCTAGCAGGCTGAACTCTTCATTGTGTACTTCACTGTTCCATCGTTACTATCCTCACCACTGCCTCCTGTCTCGTCCTCCCCAGAGTCTCCTTCAGTGTCTCCCTCAGTGTCTCCCTCAGTGTCTCCCTCAGTGTCTCCCTCAGTGTCTCCCTCAGTGTCTCCCTCAGTGTCCCTCTTCCCTGACCTTAGTATCTCCCTCTCTAGCCTTCCTCTCAGTGCTTATTCCAAATTTATCCTTCCCTACATTCAGGTGTGGCGCAAGCACCGCAACCTGGCCCTCCGCGTTCTGAAGGACTTCGGTTTCAACCGCTGTGGCATGGAGGACATCGTCCAGTCGGAGCTGCAGCACCAGCTGTCCGAACTGCCCGCCAGCGGTCGGCAGCTTGAAGTTGACAGCGACCTACTGGCTAGAATTGCTACCAACATCATCTGCCGACTGGTGTTCGGTGAACGCGCCAGCGACACCACAGACTTAGGCGGCAGCTTGCGCGCAGTCCAGACAGTCGTCCAGGCAGATGTGTACAGCGGATTTGGCGGCGCTGTCCTTTTGCCACTGCTGCGCCGCTGCCCGCCGCTTCTGTGGCGCCTTAACCGGATTCGAGCAGCCAAAGCCGCTATCGAACGAGTGCTGGGCATTGCGGAGGAGCGAGTGAAGGAGGCGACCGCGAGCAGGAATAACAACAACACTTATCAGGCAAGTGCTTTGCTATTTTCTTTTGCGGATCTTGCTTTGAAATGAGTTTCATTGGGGTTCTCCCTCGGATCTTACTCAAATTTCTTCCTCCTAGGCAAGTTAATTCCTTACGGCTACCTGAGGTCTTTATCCCAGCTACTTGGGGTCACCCTTCCTACCTGAATCCAGCAAATGCATCACAAGGACCACTAGAAGTAACGCGTCAACTACCAATATTGCAGGCATGCACCTTCCTGGATGCAGCTGTACGTGTCGTCGCTGAGTCCGAAGGCGCCGCCGGCTACAATCTTGACACCAATTGCAGCAGCAAACCTGACGACGCTTTCAGCGAAGGCCGTCTAGCCGTGTCGCTCTTCGACCTGACCATCGCCGGCACGGACTCCACCGGCTCCGCTCTGAAGTGGATCTTCTTGCGGCTCGCTGCCCACCCCAGCTGGCAGCGACGTCTGGCTGACGAGATCGACTGCATCGTCGGCGATCGTCACGTTGGACACGCCGACCGCGCTCAGCTCAACCTGCTGCGCGCCTTCATCGAGGAGACGCTACGGCTGAATCCGCCGGTGCCAACAGCCGTCGTCCACCGGGCTGAGCGGTCTGTCCTGCTGTCTGGCGGCTACCGAATCCCCGAGGGCGCCTGGCTGCTTCCAAACATCCAGGCGGCGCAGCGGGATCCGCGCCACTTTGCCGAGCCGTCTGTGTTCAAGCCGGAGCGCTTTCTGGACTCCGATGGTAATTTCCTAGCTCTGCCGATGGCGCTGCCCTTCTCCGTGGGTCCGCGCGCCTGCCTCGGCGAGCAGCTGGCCCGCATGGAAATCTTCCTGACTGCCGCCCGCTTCCTGCAGCACTTCCGCATTGGAATTGCCGTCGGTGGCGACGACAAAGACTGCGCCAGTCAGGTCAAAGCGGAGCGCCTCCTTTCCGAGGGCGGCTCGCTTGGCCTCGTGGCTTGCCCGCCGCCATTTCAGCTGCAACTCATGCGTCGCGATGGACTTTGAGTAGTTAAACTGTGTCGAGTCGCTACTTGAGTTAACTGAGTTGTTAGTTTTATTAGCTGTTGTCACACCTCACTCAAGTTATATTAGATATTACATGCAGCCACTGAGAGAGTGGGCTTTCGACTCATTCAGCCACCACTGGCGATCATGGAAAACTGAAGCAGAGGGACGCTATACACTCGCGAATCGTAAAAAAACTAAAATTTCCTATCTTGCTATTGCGTCCTTCCGCTTTATCTGAGCACGCTAGCAACCTGCACCCAACAACGTACTTATCACAGCCAATATTTTAATTGCACTTGCGTTGCACACTTTAAATTTTAATCGCAAAAATTCCTACTTATCAATATTTTTTCTGGAAGCCCAAGGAAACACTGCTGGGTTTTCATTTATGGCGCTCTGTAGCTACACATTTGTATTTATACTGTAGTGCACTTCGACTGCACTTCTTTTTGGCAGACTGACTATTTTAACCGCTTTAACGTCTTTGGCAAGGTTTTAAGAAGTGCTAATATACATGTATGCTGGTAAATATTTATATTGCACAGCTAACAGCTATATTCGTTTCCGAGTGATGAAGATCTTACCTCCAATTCGCTAGTAAAATTACTGCTGATACTCGTAAAACTGCAACGTGGCCAAATTTTTCCTTCTTCCTCTGCATCCTCCGAATCCGGCCCTCGGTTTCTTTGAAATTTCACAACAGCATTCCGGCCCGCTCAAGCTCTCTTCTCTCCTAGCTCTCCCTCCTCTCTCGATCTCCTCTTATCATATTCTCTCTCATATCTTCTCTCATCCCATATCTCATCTCTCTTCACTTCTCTCCTTCTCTTTTTATTCCTTTTAGTTTCCGCTCTCATCTGGCCCGAAGCCATTAGCTAGGTTTTTTTTCTGTCCCCTGAAGTAAAAAAACTTGCCGACTCCTGCTACACACGCATCGATGCCTCATCACTGCTATAACTGCTTGCCTTTTGATTTTTTCTTTCAATCGGTCCATGCATACCGGATGGCTTCACGCGAGCTGAAGAAATCGAAGGAAGTTAAAGAAAGTCTTGACAGATTTTTTTCAAGGAACGCATACAATTTTCTAGAATATATTTGGTATGCAGAAAGCAGATAGACAAACGAGTAGGTAGTAAGTAAAAAATTGATTATGCAGAGTCCCCGTCGACTCGATCGGGAATTCAAGTTTGCCATGGAGCTTAATGGGTTAAAATTGCAAGCAACTGAAAACGATCAACGCGACAAAGAAAAACGACAAGAACACACGGAAAGCGTATAGCGCAATTAAGTTCGTAATTTGTTTGAACTAACCAAATAGTTGATAAAATCTAAATTTATATTTTCTAAATGGTGCTGGGTAAGCCTCCTATCCACGCTGCATGGTGCTCGCGCAATGAAACCAATAAAATTAATGACAATCCTGCTCCTGCATTTTTTATACTTGAAATTTCGGGCAACTTAATTTATGTATCATTTAAATTGACGCCAAAATGCAAAATCGGTCATTTCAATTTGATAGCTAAGTTTCAACCACGCATTTTGAGGTTTTCTATGGTTATATAAAATATTCAGAATATTACAAAGTATATTTGTAATAATAATCGTATATTAAACGAAACTTTTGTTACAAAATTAGGCAACGCAAAAATCTAACATAAAAGCTACCGGAATTACTGCTGCAGGATTGACATGGATTTTATAAATTGTTTTTATCTCATACTACTAGTAGCTACTAGGATACTTATTATTTTATAAAAACCGACATACAAAACTTTGTTGTCGAAGTTACGAAAAGTTTTCTAAATTATATATAATTTAAGAACTGTAAGTAAATATTATTTTTTAATTTCTAAAGGTCTGCACCGGCTTTCCAAAGTTTTTGAAATAATTCAAATTTTGTTAGCTAAATCTTACCTCGATTAAATTGGATTGAGCAACCGTGTGTATAACAGCAGCGAAAGTGAACTCCAACTCAGGCAAAAGAGCAAAGCATGTAAGTATAAAGATATAATGAAGCTTTACGTACAAAACCTGCGGTCTGGTTTGCTGCTCAAAGCACGACTAAACTTCACAAAAACCCTATTTTGCCGGTACATAAATTTCAACCGGTACAGTTTTTTCTTTTAAAAATAAACCGATGATGATGAGAAAAACAAACAATTTGCTGCTCGCTAAGCGGTTAAAAATGTAATTTTGTCTTCTTTTTTAGACATTACACAGGCATACATAATAGTTGAACATTGAAGGGAAGCAAAAATTTAAAAGACTAATTTAGCAAGTTTTTTAAAAGTAGACTTTGAGAACAATAAAGTTTCTCGAACTTTTTTATCTTACGAGTAGCGAAAAACCTAACTAACGCCAGCATTGAAAAAGCGACAATTTAGATCGAATAAAAATTCACATTTGAAAAGCGTATTGCAAAGCCAATTCAAACAAAAAACACAAATTTTTTTCAATGCGTTCATTATTGCTAGATTTTGAGGATTTTAGGTACTACTAACATTAACTAACAATATAATTTAAGCCAATGGAATATTTTAAACACTTTATTGAACTATATAATAGAGAAACCTACAGAATCTTAAAGTCTAACTGAGAGAGATTGCAGGTGAAACAGTTCGCATGCTAGGGAATGGCTGTTGCTGTGATGTTGCTCTCTGAACAGCAGATTTCGAATTTTTTGAAACAGACGGAACAGAATTACAACAAGCGATGTTGAAAAAGTTAAAAAGAACAAGCGAATGTGTACGGAGGCAAAATGGGGTAGCAGGTGGTACACTTTGCTATGTGTCTTCATTCATTAATTGTTGTACGTTGCTAACTTGTTGACCATTGACTGGACAGGGAGAGTCATTCAAATCCTTGAGGTGCAGGACTGTTCAGACACACTGATGTAAGTATACGAACTTCATTATGTAGAAATCGCTGGAAAATTCGGAACTGCAGCAAGGGTGTACATTAGCTATCCTATTGGGGGACTAAGATGTACTAACAGACTGAAACAGGTTTTTACAGCATCGGATAGAGGCCAACTGTCAGCAGCAGCCACGTGAAGATCATGCCAACAAGATTGGCTGCGTCACTGCTGAGCGCTGGAATTTTGTGGGGTAGAACAGGTAGCTCAGTGCTAGATCTGCTAGAATCAGTGAAGAAATTCAAATATAAAAGCACTTACCCGAAGCTCGATTAGGATTTTGAGATTTCATAGGATTCTTGGGATCGTTGTAATTTTCGGCTGCAACGAATATGAAGCATTGAACCAGTGAATTGACATTGTCTTGAACACGTCACATGGCTACAGTTATATAGCTTACCTGTTTGAGCCTGAGTCCTAACGCTAATGGTCGGAGTGTATTCGCTGCACCCGTGCTCGTTGCAGGAGCGCAGCCGGATATCGTGATTGCTATCTGGGGTCAGATTCACTAGTTGTCCAGAGTGGATCAGCTTGCCATTCCTGGTGTCGCCATCAACCAGAGCGATGGAGCCTTTCTGTTGCGTTGGGCTGAACTTGATTTCAGTTCTGTTTACCTGAAAGATTTGGTTTAGTTTTTACATCATTTTTTTGCGTCGGGCTGTGGGTTGACTTTGGGTTCATGCACATCCAGAGTTCAGGGTGAATGTGCTGCTTGAGGCTTGGATTTGACAGTTTTGAGGTTAGAGTCTTAGGGATACGTTACGCTTGAGAAGATGGGCTCATCTTTGTGTCATAGGCGTGTGTCATGACACGTCACCTTTAGCTGTTGGCATCCTGAATTTGAACCCCGGATGACAAATTGGAACCGTGATTTCTTTCCAAGCTTTCCATTTTAGGTCTTGGGATAGTAGCCTTGGGATTTTAAGACTTCTATCAAGCGCTAAATTTGATTAATCTGTAAACATAAAGCCGGCAGACTTTTGCAACTTCTGTGGTCCAGAGAGTTTCAGCAGGATGGAGGGTAGAGATATGCAGGTGTTTTATTTGATTTTGAACTTTTTGACCGATGCCAGCTGGCATCCTGGCTTTTTAATTTGGCATTTCCTGAACTCAGACCCAGAATGCCAAATGGCGCAGCAATTCTGACGCTTAAAAAAACCCTGCGTAAAGGGTTGGTCCACCCCAATACTTGTTCGCTCTTAAAGAAACTGTCACAGTATGAAGCCTTACCTCGCTATTATCATCTCGATTTCTGTACACAATCTCCACCAGGTAATGATCAATAGAGGCATTCTGGTCGTGCTGCCACTCTAGCCTGTAGCTGTTGCTCCATTTTGTATTAACACTGCTCAGAATCTCCGGTGTTGGCGCCTTGGCCGTCAGCAGAATGTCAAGCTGCCGCTGACCAACCTCGTTAGTAGCTGTGCACCTAAACTTCGATTCTTTTTTCACACTGTCCAAATTGGTCAGAGTCAAGTCGTACTCGTTGGAAAACTCGCGATCGTTGTAGCTCTCCCGGATAAGCACGTCGCCGGTGGGCGAGCACTCCAGACGGGCCGCCGGGTAGGACTGAACCCTGATCTGCAGGGTGTAGCGGGGTGGGCGGTCAGGAGTGAGGTGGCTGTTTGGCTGAATTCCCGTCTACCCTCAGCGCTGATTGCTGATTGGCCTTCCATTTGGATGTGAAAGCTAAAATGGTTTATTTTTCAACACTCCCGACCTCCCATTGGCTCTTTTACGAGCGTATCTATCAACCGTAACCCGAACCCTGTGCCCCTGTCTCTTCTCTCTACCCCTGTTTTATTGCCCCAATTGCTCGCGGGCTGTGCTAAGCTGCCAAGTACATTATCTGCCGCGCTGACCACTGTACATTTTTGCTGCACGTGATAAAAAACATTTGTCACGTGATTCTTATCTGCCCGCTATAATTTGGCTTTTGTTATCAGAAAATAACTGCTGTTTTCCAAACTTACTACTGAATAGAAAGTACGAGCATAATATTGATATTTTATTAATATGTTCGTTGAATAGCTTCACAACTAATAGATAAATGTGGATATTGGATCTTACTAGTATTAGTTATTAATTCTGTGTTAATAATCTAAATTGCAAGATGGATGCTTCATGCCAACTGCTTTTGACTGCAATACGTAGTGCTTGGAGATGTTCTTTTCTACATACTCTCTTACCCTTTCTCGTCGCTTTATTGGCTAATAATGTATAAAGGCCTGGCGCTGTAGAAAGGAAGCGCTGCTGTGGTATAACTTGTCTCATTAATCTTCGCTTTTAGTTTTTTGTGTCTTCTCTGAGTCAGCGAGAGAGAGAGAGAGAGAGAGAGAGAGAGAGAGAGAGAGAGAGAGAGAGAGAGAGAGAGAGAGAGAGAGAGAGATAGAGAGAGAGAGTCTACTCTGTCAACATCCAGCATCCAGCGAATGGAGGTGCTCCCTCGAGACCAAATGATTATGCATGAAAGAGAGGGAGAGATCGCGCACAGGCGATGTGTGACATCGGATGGATTCTAGAAGCGAAGGGAAGCGAAGGAGCCCGGGGATATTTCTCCCCGAGCCCCGCCCGGACCAGTCGTCCCAGAAAAATGTAATAATAAGACGAGAAGAAAAAAATGAGGGGCATGAAAAAGTCAGGCGAGAAATACAGAGAAGACGAATACCGATACGCGACTCGAGACCCCCGCAGTCTGAGGCTAATCATTCCAGACAAAAGGCCGCTCTGCTTGATCCCGAATTTGTCTTCTCCCCCTCCTGCTGAGAGGGTATAGAATGAATAGACTCTTACTTAGAAAAAATATGAGATTATTAAATCTGACACGGTGCGATGTCTCTCTCTCTGTTTTGCCCTCGACGTTCCAGTACGAGCCCTTAATATTGCTAATCCTGTTTCTGTTTATCCACCAAGCGACTCGCGTGCTCAACCGCCTTCTAACTCGCCCGAGTCTGAGGCAATTTTTTGGCAGACATGTATTTTCATAAACCGCTCCCCGCCCCTATACATAGATTGCATTGCTAATAATATTAATCCTAGTGTGACTCACTGAGATCTCAGAATTACCTGCATGCATAACTGATTAACCGATTACTACAGTATTGCGATCTAAGGGAAAATTTTGTAAAGCAAAGCCTTAAAGGCAAGTGCTGTATCGGGTGATACCCTGGGGAGGCGTACGGATCGTGCATCGTTAGATCGTGTTAGCTAGCTAGCAAGGTAGGATCAGGACTCAAGAGAGTAGGAACACGAAGGCTATGCTCAAGAGCCCAACACTGAGAGGGAGACAAAAAAGGATGAAGGAGGAGAAAGGGAGAGGAGAGAGTTAGGCTAAGAGAGCGGAATAGCTAATGAGAACAAACAAGCTCTCTGCTCGATCAGAGACCGAGAGGCGAGCCGTGCAGAGAGAAAAGCCTCCTGCAGAATAAATTTGTGTAAAAGCTGGGCCCGACAGCGCCAGAGTCCAGAAATTAAAGAGAATGGCGGAGCCAAAAAATCAGCAATGCAAAACAGCAGCAATCGCGAGCTTTCTGAGGAGAGTAGAGACCGGGAGACAGGTTGTCCGCTTGCCTGGGAGAAAGGAGAAGTCGAAGGAAGCAAAAGGACCTGGCCGTATACAGTTTGAAGAGAGCAACCTCCCCCCCGGGCCCGACAGAGAAGCGGAGGTTGCGTAATCCGATGGAGAAAATCCCCCGCCCCATCCAGTCTGTGTTTGCCCCCCCCTCCGTCGGCGTGTGACACGCTTGGGCAGCTGCTATCAGGAGGAGTTCCGCGAGAATTGATGCAGGAAGAGGCTGGACGATGGATTTGCGTGGTCAAGCTTGGCTTAGCCCGAGCTTATAGGCTTTCAAAACCATTGGACGCGCGATTCGTCCATGGATGTCCAAGCGGAGGCAAACAGAAGCCAGACTCCTCCGTAGGGCTTATCAATGAAAACTTATTAGCTTAGGTGGCAGTTTCTTAACTCAGTTTCTGTATATCGATGGTAGGCCCAGCAGCTCAGCGGTAGAGCGCGTCTGACTCGCGCGCCACGACTCCTAGGTTTGATTCCATGCGCGGCCGCAGTCATTTGGGGCTTGTGTGCACCAAAATTGTCCGCTGTACACCCTGGGTGAGCGTGTTCGTGCCTGCGTACTGTATTGGCGTGCTTGCATGTGCTCAGGACTCAGCGGAATGGGCTGAATTGACAACAGCGCTGGTTGTGGGATGATGTCACCAAAGGCTCTACAATAGGGAGCCCGCAGCCCTCCTGCAGTTGTTTTTATTGCTCTATTGCTAGCCATGGATTACTGAGTACTGCAGTTGGACTGAAACAAAAATTTTTAATCTTTGAGAAAATCTTGAGAATGAAAGCTACAAGCGATACAAGCATCCAATTGCAGGTTTCAACATCCAATAGAGAAAATGCTCCAGGGAATTTCCCGACTCACGCGGAGCAAGGGTTGTCTTTTGCTGTCTTATTTTATGACGATGGCTAAGCCGGCTTGGCTTTTTTGCCCAGAAAAGCAAGCATGCCAGCAAGATTGGCCTCCAGAAGCAGTTTGGGCAAATTCCAGTTATTGCTCTGGCCGGGGTTGGGAGGTTGGCATCAAGAAAAAATGGGAAACGCCTGACACGCGTGTGAAAATTTCCTCCATCACCCCTCCGGGTTCCGCCGATCTCCCAAACGCAAACGTCAGATCCCATGCGGCCCGGCAATGATGGAGGGATTTTAACTGCAGGCCCCGAGTAGCTGGGGTTGAGGCCGTGGGGGTGTTCGGGTCGAAATTTTATCCTTAATTGTATTCGCCTGATTCCCCCGACATCATCCCACGGGAGGCTGGGAGAGAGAGAGAGCGCAAGGCGGCCTTCACCTTCTTCTCTGCAGCGAAAAGCAATAACTCCCCATCTCCAGGATAGAGAGGGCCTCTGGCAGATTCCCTGGTGGGAACGGCAGAGGGAAGAGACGGAAGAAGAGGGGAAAAGAGTTGTAGAGAGAAGACGGATCGACGGAGCTCGAAAGTCCTAACGAATTCGCTCCACTCTCTCTCCCTCTCTCTCTCTTCAACCGCGCGCTAAGTGTTGCTCTGCGGCTGCTGGCAATTTCGATCGAAACGCTCAAACGAAATGCCACTAACAGCCCCTCAGCCCCTGCAGCCCTCTCCACTGGCCACTGCCGCTCCACTGAAGCGTGCGTTCGCCTCGCTGACCGCCGTTCGTGCGGCTTGAGGCTTGCAAAAGTTCTCCGCTTTTGTGAAGAAGCAAATCGGCGAGATCAGACAGCGCGCGACTCTGCACGTTCCCGACTTCTCTCTTCCTCTTCCTCTGTCTAAAATCAATCGATCTGACCGACGCTGTCTACCCGTCTGCGCTTCCTTCTACCCCAAATTGAACTTGGGTCTGTTGTTTTGGAATTTGCTACTATGCTTATAAGCTCTCTCCCCTGTGACTTCCGATTGTATATGATTTAGTTCTGCTGCTTTTTTGCTGGCCGCTATAATACCTAATTAAATTGTAAAAAATAGAAATTGTCAAACAGGACATACAATTTTTGTTTAATTAGAACTTCGAGCATCAATTATTATCAGATAATCACTAAGCCAAGAATTACCACCTGAGACTCTGAGACAGAACATCCAATCTGAGACAGGAATCTAATCTCTGAGACAGGACACCCAATCTCTGAGACAGAACATCCAATCTCTGAGTTAGGATACCCAATCTCTGAGACAGGATACCCAATCTCTGAGGCAGGACATCCAATCTCTGAGACAGGACATCCAATTTCTGAGACAGAATATCCAATCTCTGAGACAGGATAACCTATCTCTGACACAGAACATCCAATCTCTGAGACAGGACATCCAATCTCTGAGACAGGATAACCTATCTCTGACACAGAACATCCAATCTCTGAGACAGGACAACCAATCTCTGAGACAGGACATCCAATCTCTGAGACAGGACATCCAATCTCTGAGACAGGACATCCAATCTCTGAGACAGGATAACCTATCTCTGAGACAGAACATCCAATCTCTGAGACAGGACAACCAATCTCTGAGACAGGACATCCTATCTTTGAGACAGGACATCCAATCTCTGAGACAGACACCAATTCTAGAGAGACAGGACACCCAATCTCTGAGACAGGATACCCAATCTCTGAGACAGGACACCCCATCTCTGAGACAGACACCAATTCTATGAGACAGGACATCCAATCTGTGAGACAGGACATCCAATCTCTGAGACAGGATAACCAATCTCTGAGACAGGACATCCAATCTTTGAGACAGGACATCCAATCTTTGAGACAGGACAACCAATCTCTGAGACAGGACAACCAATCTCTGAGACAGGACAACCAATCTCTGAGACAGGACAACCAATCTCTGAGACAGGACACCCCATCTCTGAGACAGAAACCAATTCTATGAGACAGGACATCCAATCTGTGAGACAGGACATCCAATCTCTGAGACAGGATAACCAATCTCTGAGACAGGACATCCAATCTTTGAGACAGGACATCCAATCTTTGAGACAGGACAACCAATCTCTGAGACAGGATAACCAATCTCTGAGACAGGACAACCAATCTCTGAGACAGGACACCCAATCCGCACAAGTGTTAAATACATTGATGACCAAACACCGGAAGACGCAAGAGAAAGTGATCAAATTATCGCCATTGTTCAGTCAATCGTGAAGCACACGGGAGGGAACTATATAACTAACAGGGACACAAGAGCAGAATCTATTACAGCCTTGAGGCGTTGCCAAGCCATTCGGGCTGCCCATCGGTAGCTAGCAGACCGTGAATCCTGCTGATGGAGGCGTTCGACCGCAATGAACAACCGAATTCTTAGCCTGGACTTGACTCGCACTGTAGGTTCTCTTCTCCCTCATTCGCTGTTCCAGTATTGCCCTCAATTAGGCACCGATTGTCCAGCGGGCAAGTGGGCAGAAAACAAGCCTCATCAATATTACTGAGACAGGAGTCTAAAAGAAACCTATGAAGCGTGTATCAGGCTCTCCTAACTTCGATCGATGCACGATGAGCTTAACTTCTTTGACATTCATCTGGATGCCACAGTTTGAAAACAAAAAATTCAAATCAATTGTTTATCTGTAAACCTGAGAATACCATTATATTAGCTTACAATACTGATTAGTGATTACACTTAGTAGTTGGGACCACCCTGAGAACGTGCTCGAACTTGTCGAGTAAGAGAGACAGACAGGAGAGGAGAGGAACGAGAGAAAGAGCCGCTGTCGGCGCTGTGAGAGGAGCAAGACTCGACCATCAGAAAGTCTCCCTCGATCCCGGGCTTAGGCCAACATAAGCTGACAATTCCCCAGCAAGCCTCGGTGATAGAGGGGCTCAGGATTTCCCCTTTTAATTCGGGCACTGCTAGGCAAGCCAGGCGAAATCCCATCGATAGGCGATGAAAAAACCTCGAACCCTCCATTCCCTCCACTCCCTACCTAAAGTCTGGCGTCGGGCGCGAGCTCCGTCTGTGCTCGGCTTTAATTGAATCCAGACGGCACCGAACCTCGCAGCCTTGCTTTCGGCCCCTGTTCGGTCGGCACTGCTTTGCTTTTCTATCGGCTCAAAGGGAAAAACCCAGAAGACAGTCTTTGGCTTGGAATTGCTATTTTTAAGCTAACTGACTGCTCCAATCTGCACGATCCTCAAAAAATAGCAAAGGAACAAATTAATAGCGCGATTTTGGCGGTGCCTTTGATTGTTGTTAATATCAATATCTATAGCCACCACTTCTATAGTGGCTATAGAAGCTATGCATTGGTCACTGGAACTGGGTAGCGATAAGACTGTTAATTATCTGCGATAGATTAACAAATTCAAAATTAGACAATTCTTTGATGATTTAACTGAAATTTTGATTTCTATCAAATCAATTCAGACTGAAGTTAAAGCAAAGCAAAGCTCTGCCTTTTGTCTGTTTATCCTGACTTAGTCCGTCTGTATCTGTGTACAAGCTATGTGTGTCAATGTGTCTGTCTACATGCTTGTCTGTGTCTGTATACATGTGTGCCTAGGTGTCAGTCAGTCAGTCAGTCAGTCAGTCAGTCAGTCACCCACTCACTCAAGTCAGTCAGTCAGTCAGTCAGTCAGTCAGTCAGTCAGTCAGTCAGTCAGTCAGTCAGTCAGTCAGTCAGTCACCCACTCACTCAGTCAGTCAGTCAGTCAGTCAGTCAGTCAGTCAGTCAGTCAGTCAGTCAGTCAGTCAGTCAGTCAGTCAGTCAGTCAGTCAGTCAGTCAGTCAGTCAGTCAGTCAGTCAGTCAGTCAGTCAGTCAGTCAGTCAGTCAGTCAGTCAGTCAGTCAGTCAGTCAGTCAGTCAGTCAGTCAGTCAGTCAGTCAGTCAGTCACCCACTCACTCAAGTCAGTCAGTCAGTCAGTCAGTCAGTCACCCAATCACTCAAGTCAGTCAGTCAGTCAGTCAGTCAGTCACCCAATCACTCAAGTCAGTCAGTCAGTCAGTCAGTCAGTCACCCAATCACTCAAGTCAGTCAGTCAGTCAGTCAGTCAGTCAGTCAGTCAGTGAGTCAGTCAGTCACCCAATCACTCAAGTCAGTCAGTCAGTCAGTCAGTCAGTCACCCAATCACTCAAGTCAGTCAGTCAGTCAGTCAGTCAGTCAGTCAGTGAGTCAGTCAGTCACCCAATCACTCAAGTCAGTCAGTCAGTCAGTCACCCAATCACTCAAGTCAGTCAGTCAGTCAGTCAGTCAGTCAGTCAGTGAGTCAGTCAGTCACCCAATCACTCAAGTCAGTCAGTCAGTCAGTCACCCAATCACTCAAGTCAGTCAGTCAGTCAGTAAGTCAGTCAGTCAGTCAGTCAGTCAGTCAGTCAGTCAGTCAGTCAGTCACCCAATCACTCAAGTCAGTCAGTCAGTCAGTCAGTCAGTCAGTCAGTCAGTCAGTCAGTCAGTCAGTCAGTCAGTCAGTCAGTCAGTCAGTCAGTCAGTCAGTCAGTCAGTCAGTCAGTCAGTCAGTCAGTCAGTCAGTCAGTCAGTCAGTCAGTCAGTCAGTCAGTCAGTCAGTCAGTCAGTCAGTCAGTCAGTCAGTCAGTCAGTCAGTCAGTCAGTCAGTCAGTCAGTCAGTCAGTCAGTCAGTCAGTCAGTCAGTCAGTCAGTCAGTCAGTCAGTCAGTCAGTCAGTCAGAATCGCAACAGTTTTAGTCTGAAATTTCAGGCGCAGTCGCGCAGTTTCCAGTGCCCGCGCTGAACAAGCAAACTGCAGTGCAGGAGGGGCCGGCGGTTGTAACAATTTAAAGACTACAGGAGCTTCAAGCAGAGGAAGCCGGCATTTCAAGCAACTAGGCTTAAAATAAACATTATTCTATAGTCGCAACAACGCTCAGATGCCGCACAATAAGATGAAGCTGCTGGATAGAAGATGACGCTCTAGATCGGGATGCTGGAAGCCCGAGGCGAGAGAGGGCGAAGGGGTTTATAATGTATATTGACACAGCTAAGCAACAAGCGATCGCCCCCCCCCCCCAGTTCAGAGCAGCAGGAAAGTGAGTCACCCTTGCGGGGCTTCGTCACTTCCCCTCTAGGGTTCGGCATCTCCGCGTCTCCCAGCCGCTTCTAGTAGGAATACAAAGAATGGCTTGTCCAGAAGGCTGGCTTGTCCAGAAGACTTTGGTTAGTTAGGGCCCAGCCGCCTGCACACTCCCGGAAGTGGTTGTAAACTCTACCCCCTCCCTCATCGTAGCAGCCCGCTTTCAGCTGTGGGCAATATTTCTTATTTTGAGTCGCCTGGCAATCCACAGCAGATAGAAAAACTATTTTAATTCGTAGAAGTAGAGAGGCTGGAGATGAAGACGAGGTCAAGACTGACGCCAAAGAGAAAACGACGGGCAGTTTTGGGGCAATTTTCGATTCTAAATTAAGCTGGCAGATTAAGGGCGCTTGAGGGAGTGGTCACGAATTTGCCATGGAGGCCCAGAGCCAGTGTCTGGAGTCTGGAGTGGAGTGGCATGTGCCAGTGGCCCAGGCTCGATTCCAAGTGCAGTCGCATTAATTTGGGGCTAAATTGGAATCTCGGCTTGGCTCTGCTCGTGCAATTAACGTCCTTGAAGGCCAACCCCAAGGCACAGTGAAGTGTACATGCCTAACGATAAAACAAAGTTAGGGCCGCTGTACACTCCTGTGTGAGTGTGTGCCTGTGCGTATGACTGCGTACGTATCCGCGCGCTTGTGTGCCTGCTCAGGGGAGTCGGCGGAATGGGCAGTGCGCCACGAGTTTATTGCTCAGAATTTAATTGATTTTTACCTAATTAAAGACTTTATTCCGTTTTTAAAGTTTTTAAAGGGAAAAGAGTTCTTAGTCCAGACTCTGCTTCTAGATCTCCTTGACTTTGCCAAGAGCAATTATCTGCGCTCCCAATCTAGGCGCCTATTCAAGCCAGTAAATGGGGATTTAAAAAAGGGATCCCGGAAAATTATTTCTTATTTTCTTCCCATCTGTCGTTGAGATTTTGGAAACGTCTCCACAGAACGATTTCCAAATAATTATTGAAATTTTTGAAGAAATCTGGAGCGCGGAAACGCAACTCATTGCGTTGCCTGACTCAGCTGCCTGGTTGATGACATTCTGGCTGGGCTGATCCCGTGTCCAAATAAAACCAGGCTTCTACATTGAATTTTTTTAAATATGTGTCAGCAGAACCGTCTAGATGTTCAAGCATTAAGTGGCAGGATATTCAAGCATTGAGTGTCAGGATGTTCAAGCATTGAGTGTCAGGATATTCAGGATATTCAAGCATTAAGTGTCAGGATATTTAAGCATCAAGTGTCAGGATATTCAAGCATTAAGTGTCAGGATGTTAAAGGTTAAGTGTCAGTGTTTTCAACCATTAAGCATTTTCAGGTCAAGTCTCAATCTCAGCAATAGCCTAGCAATAGGAACTCGTATGTCTTCTCAATACTCAGTTGCTACCCAACTCCACCTGGAATGAGGCATCAAATTTCGGAACAAAATGACACCCCGCCATTAAAGGACTAAATTGCCACCCCTCAGGGGCTGTGCAGTGTGAAGCCTTCTCACTTATCGCACTTCTTATCAGCGCACAATCAGCCCTCAATACTGAATTAGGACAAGAGAACTCTTGGTTAAGGTCCTGATTGCAAACACTGAGGGTTGCCGAATGGTCAACCTCGCCTCATTTGTGAGTTTGGTATGACATCATCCATTAGTAGCTGTCCATCTGTCTGCTTGTTTTCGTTACACTCGCTGTGTTTCGAGTCTTCGATAACTACATTTTCGGCCAACGCTTCTGAATTGGGTTGATGAGATTTCCCAAATTACTTATACAGCCACCCCTACAGAGGCTACAAGATAGATAGACAGATAGACAGATAGACAGACAGACAGACAGACAGACAGACAGACAGACAGACAGACAGACAGACAGACAGACAGACAGACAGACAGACAGACAGACAGACAGACAGACAGACAGACAGACAGACAGACAGACAGACAGACAGACAGACAGACAGACAGACAGACAGACAGACAGACAGACAGACAGACAGACAGACAGACAGACAGACAGACAGACAGACAGACAGACAGACAGACAGACAGACAGACAGACAGACAGACAGACAGACAGACAGACAGACAGACAGACAGACAGACAGACAGACAGACAGACAGACAGACAGACAGACAGACGGATCCGCAATCCCACTCGAGCGCCTCGTCACGGACTCGGGATCCCACTATCATGTGCTGATAAAAAGCCAAACTTTAGAGGATTCTCATTTTCATAATTGATAAATAGAAAATCCAGAGCGGAGTTGCGGCTGAATATTTGAAAGCCGGAGAGAATGGCCCATGCAGGCACACTGGGCCAGCGCGCACCAATCAATATACAGCGCATAATTTGGTGCCGCTGAGTCTGCCCTGACTATAATTTATTGCCCCAAAGTCCGTCCCATGAGTCGCGTGAGCAATAAGGGATTATCAATGGGCCGTGTCTTAGCTAGCATAGGAAGCTAAAATGCCCTTAGCCTATCTGCAAAGCAATTCTCGGCAAAGGCAGCTTTTTGCAACTATAATTAACTCACCCGGATGTTTTCCTTGTTGCCAACTTGAGTGTAGCGAACTATCTCTGACACTTCGAATGTTGGCGCAACTGAAAGAGTAAATATTTGCTTGATATTTTCTCAGTGTGCCACAGTCTGTATCCAGCTGTCACTGTCTGTATCTAGCTGTCACAGTCTGTATCTAGCTGTCACAGTCTGTATCTAGCTGTCACAGTCTGTATCTAGCTGTCACAGTCTGTATCTAGCTGTCACAGTCTGTATCTAGCTGTCACAGTCTGTATCTAGCTGTCACAGTCTGTATCTAGCTGTCACAGTCTGTATCTAGCTTTCACTGTCTGTATCTAGCTGTCACAGTCTGTATCTAGCTGTCACAGTCTGTATCTAGCTGTCACAGTCTGTATCTAGCCGTCACAGTCTGTATCTAGCTGTCACAGTCTGTAACTAGCTGTCACAGTCTGTATCTAGCTGTCACAGTCTGTATCTAGCTGTCACAGTCTGTATCTAGCTGTCACAGTCTGTATCTAGCTGTCACAGTCTGTATCTAGCTGTCACAGTCTGTATCTAGCTGTCACAGTCTGTATCTAGCTGTCACAGTCTGTATCTAGCTGTCACAGTCTGTATCTAGCTGTCACAGTCTGTATCTAGCTGTCACTGTCTGCATCTAGCTGTCACAGTCTGTATCTCACAGTTGACGGCCAGCACGAATTCCAGGCTGCCGCTGCTCCGGCTTCGTTGCACCAAGAACGGCAGGTCCGTCTCGGCCTGGCATTTGTACACCCCGGCGGAGTCACGCCCAGCCTTAGCGATGACGTGCGTCAGCGAATTGCTTGCCGGCTTGCTGGCAATCTGCGGAAAGCACAGAACAGCAGAGAGGTGCATGGGGTGGCGCTGTGGGCTCCGCGGCCCTCTGGAAGGGGCAATAAACCTCTCTGCCTGGCCAACAGCTGTTGTCAATGCTCCCGACCCGAATGGTCAAGAAACGCTTCAACACCATTTTCACTTTGCGCAGACGGGGGCCAAGTCAATTTCCGACATGGAAGCTTTGGGGGTTGGGGGAGGGGGGGGGCAGACCCCCTGTCAGTTGGGTCCGGCACCTCTTCTGCCCACAGGACTTTTCTACCTTAAGTGATGACTTCTCTGGTGAGCCTATGAGTGGACAAAGAGTTCCGGGAGTTTCCTACAGTTCTTTTTAAGTTGAACAAGCAAAGTTTAAATTAATGACAAGGACGAAACTAATTATGACTCAGCCTGCTTAATCCCCAGCTGATACGAAACTGTTCTTTAACTTTTTGTCTTCTGAAACTGACATACTCCCGACTGATAGTTCCTTATACGACATGATCCTCTATCTGACACGATCTCCAATCTGACATGATACCCTATCTGACATGATCCCCTATCTGACATGATCCCCTATCTGACATGATCCCCTGTCTGACATGATCCCCTATCTGACATGATCCCCTATCTGACATGATCCCTATCTGACCTGATCCCCTGTCTGACATGATCCCCTATCTGACATGATTCCTAATCTGACATGATACCCTATCTGACATGATCCCCAATCTTACATGATCCCCTATCTGACATGATCCCCTGTCTGACATAATTCCTAATCTAACATGATCCCCTGTCTGACATGATCCCCAATCTGACATGATTCCTAATCTGACATGATCCCCTATCTGACATGATCCCCTGTCTGACATAATTCCTAATCTAACATGATCCCCTGTCTGACATGATCCCCTGTCTGACATGATCCCCTGTCTGACATGATTCCTAATCTGACATGATCCCCTGTCTGACATGATCCCCAATCTGACATGATCCCCAATCTGACATGATCCCCTATCTGACATGATCCCCTGTCTGACATAATTCCTAATCTGACATGATCCCCTGTCTGACATGATCCCCTATCTGACATGATCCCCTATCTGACATGATCCCCTATCTGACATGATCCCCTGTCTGACATGATCCCCAATCTGACATGATTCCTAATCTGACATGATCCCCTATCTGACATGATCCCCTGTCTGACATAATTCCTAATCTAACATGATCCCCTGTCTGACATGATCCCCTGTCTGACATGATTCCTAATCTGACATGATCTCCTATCTGACATGATCCCTTATCTGACATGATCTCCTATCTGACATGATCCTATCTGACATGATCCTCTATCTAACATAATGGGCATCAGAGTGCTATAACAAGGTGCTAGAAATAAAACAGCCGTGCTTGATGGCGGGGGCCGTTGAATCAATCGATTTTGATTCTTTGCGGCAAAGAAAACTACAAGGCTGGATGAGGGAATTGAATATAGTAGCGGAGCTAGTCATGTATGAGCATAGAGGGTTTAGTGCGATGGATGATGAGCTGGGTGCTCTCAGTGCTCTGCGTGAAATAGGATTAAAGTGGCCAGCCTGCCACCAGGACTGCTGGGAATTTGGCAAGTGTACTGAGAGAGAGAGAGAGAGAGAGAGAGAGAGAGAGAGAGAGAGAGAGAGAGAGAGAGAGAGAGACAGAGAGAAGAGAGAAGAAAGCGAAAGCGGGGGGCTGTGCTTCCTTTTCCCTATTTTTTGAATTCGTCACGTTTTTTTTCAGTCGGTCCCTCCCCTTTCCCTTATCCCCGAGGGTGAACCGGGGGAGCTCCATCCCTAAAAAGAAGAGACGAGACAGCCGGAGGTCACGGTGAGCAGCTGGTTGGATTAAAAAGCTTTATCTCCGAGTAAAGTGTACACAACTCTGCGTGCCTCAGTATCTTTGGGTTCTTAGTGAAAGCAGATATTCTCCCAGACTCCTCTTGGTCTGTGCAAGCACGTCAATTAGTTCAAAAGGACAACTGCAGTATTGTTTTTGACAATCTCAATGATAATTTGGACATTCAAAATGAGAAACGCATACAGCGAGCTGCAGCAGCCATTAGAGTCCGTGGACAATCTAATCGATGAAAAGCCATTCTAAATGAGAATTTGGAATAATAAAAAGACATTCAAAGTGATAATTTTAGCTACCAAATGTTTTCAACAGATTGCTTGAATTTTTAACTGATTAACGGAACAAGAACTCAAACAAAATTCAATGTAGAGTGATTAAAAGGCAGAAGAACAAAAGACAACAAAGGATGGCAGCATTGGCAGCTGCAGCACCCTTGCTGCCTCTTTGATGGAGTGCCCCGCGTTGATGCCATCGATCAGGCGACGGCGATCTGCTTCACTTGTTTGAGGCGGCATTCTGCTGCTGCTGTGTGTACGTTTAGCTGCTGCTAGTGCGCTCGATGAGGGAAATTCTCATTTAGAATGGCTCTTTATCGATTAGATTGTCCACAGACTCTGTCCACGGAGCGAGCCGCAGCAGCCATAGAGCAGGCTTTGGCCATAGAGTGTTTCTCGTTTTGACTGTCCAAATTATCATTTGGTTGTCAAAAACAATAGAAGGACGCTGTGCGCAACGAATTTCTAAGAAATAGAATTTTTCTAGCGCGGAATTTTCTTCGACCGAATTCGTCTATGGCGAATCCCCATTCAGCTCCAGAGCATACTAAATGCACTGCTACTGTAGCTGTCCAATGATAGCTGTGCGGATAACAGAAACTGGCGGTGCTGGCTGGGGAAGAGGGGTCACGCCCGGCTTTGCTGAGCACTTAGATGAGCATCTTACCCTGCCAAGCTCAGACAGTTCAGGCAGGAAAAGGAGACAGAGAAAGAGAGACAGCTAGCTGACAGTGGAAACTGGCCGCAGCCCAACTGCTTTTTTGTTAACTTTCCCGGAGACAAATTTTCCCAGTCGGGCATTCCTTGCAATGCATGCATTAGTAACACAACGGGTAGAGCATTGGCATTGGAGAAGGACGCCATTAGTCAGGGGAGTGCGTGCTCACCGGGGCCCACTTACGGTTTGGGAAGCCGGGGAGAAGCAGTTGTCAATACGTGGCCCTTCACCCATGCCAGGCAGTGAGTGAATGACTCACGGGGGCACACGCCAGTCTCTTACAGACACGTGGACTGCCTAATTTGGGGCACCCTTGCTTGGCTCGCAGCATTCATAACCAGAGAACCCCTTGGGTGTTGATTTTCATTTCACTAATTTCACTATGGCCTCACCTCAACTTAACCCCCGGGTTGCCCTGCCTTTCTTTCTTTCTCTTTGTCAATTTGCCACGTTGAGAAAGATGCCAAAGCATTGGTAGGAGGCCTGGATATAAAGTGACTAGCGACTATCATGATGTTCATACATGACCATATGACCATATGACCTACTGACAGGTTTCCTAAGAATTTCATTAGTAGCATTTTTATTTAAAAATGCAGTTTTATACTTGAATGATTTCATCACTAATTACCCTTGACTGCAGTCTATGAGGACTCAATCAATAGCTGAGAGGTTTTACGATTTAGACTTCAGCCAGAAGAGCAGAGCAGACATGAGACAGGCCCCAGCTCTATGGCTTGCAGATTAATCGCTATCAGCTGGCTCTGCGCTGAGTAGCACTTATCTCTCTCTAGTCTGGCGGCGTGGGGGACTGGTGGCTGGGACTCCCATTTTGGGAGGGAGACTGGGGGTCTGCATGCAGCTGGCAGTCTGGATCCGTATGCCGATGGTGAATTATAGATTACTCCACTAATCCCCGCGGGCCAGGCCGGTGGCTTGGCAGACGATGGCTTCCACCCAGCTGCCGCCACCCCAGTTTCCTGGCCTCGCATGGACTCCCCGGCACTGCACTGCATAACAGTAGGCGTGTACTAACGGGCGGGATGGAGAGGGGGCAGCTGAGCTGAAGATGACGCCATGGTGGCAATAATTCAATCAGCTACGAAGGGGCGCCACTCAACAGTCTCTCCTGCGGCTGCTGCTGCCGCTGTCCCGCTAATGCATTTTCCTCACCTCTTCAGGGCAGCTGAACACATACTCTGTGTTGATGCTTCAATCTTTTAAACAGGAAGCTGCGGCTGTATTGGCATCATCGATCGGGATATCTCTTCAGCTTGTGCTCAGAGTGCTCATCGAAAAAAACTTCAGCTAGAGTGACTGCTTTTTGCCTGTTTTTTGCGCTTAGTCCTTGTAGCAATTATATAACTTACAATTATCCTTAAGAAGATTCTTGAAAATCCCTTGTTGTGGAGGCTTGTAGGGTAGATCGGATTGTTTGAAGGGTCCGGTTAAGTGGCAGATAAAGTTTTTCAGGAGGATCAGAGTGCACCCTCCGCAGCACCGCACTGAGACACTGAGGAGGATCAGAGTGCACCCTCCGAAGGACCGCACTGAGACACTGAGAATCAGAGTGCACCCTCCGAAGGACCGCACTGAGACACTGAGGATCAGAGTGCACCCTCCGAAGGACCGCACTGAGACACTGAGGATCAGAGTGCACCCTCCGAAGGACCGCACTGAGACACTGAGGATCAGAGTGCACCCTCCGAAGGACCGCACTGAGACACTCACTGAGACACTGAGGATCAGAGTGCACCCTCCGAAGGACCGCACTGAGACACTCACTGAGACACTGAGGATCAGAGTGCACCCTCCGAAGGACCGCACTGAGACACTCACTGAGACACTGAGGATCAGAGTGCACCCTCCGAAGGACCGCACTGAGACACTGAGGAGCAAGAAGGAAGTTCCCACAAGAAGGTGACTATCACAATTCGCGTAATTCATAATTTGCTGTAAATTTGCCTCCACTGCACGTGCTTCCTGTGTGTTTTGTGTTATAGTTTATTGAGTCAGTGCTCATTCTACTCTTGAGTATAGGCTGCCTTATCTTATCGTTCGCTCAGTTCGGTCTTGTTTACTAATGATATGAATAAAATTGGCCAAGCAGTGGCGGTGCACAGAGATCTGCCGTCTGCTTTGAATTCAATCTGCTTTGAGGCCTGCGAAATTTCAGAGCTGATAACTGCGGAAGAAGCTTTATATAATAGGGATAGATTGCTAGAGCGTTGGCTACTGAGTTTGGCTAGATTAATTCATACAGAATGCAGCTCTCTAAATTTTTGTGTCATTCCCAAGCTTGAACTGCAGGCAAAATTGTTAGAAAAATATGGATATAAATTTCACTGGCGCATGGGCAGAGAGCAAAGTTTTATTGCTTTTTTTCAGGGAAAAATTGTCAAATTCCGATCTGTTAGATTCATTTCCGGATTGCGATATCTGAATATCAGAGCCCTATCTATAAAGTGAATCTATAGATAGATAGATAGATAGATAGATAGATAGATAGATAGATGATAGATAGATAGATAGATAGATAGATAGATAGATAGATAGATAGATAGATAGATAGATAGATAGATAGATAGATAGATAGATAGATAGATAGATAGATAGATAGATAGATAGATAGATAGATAGATAGATAGATAGATAGATAGATAGATAGATAGATAGATAGATAGATAGATAGATAGATAGATAGATAGATAGATAGATAGATAGATAGATAGATAGATAGATAGATAAATAGATGTACATCCCATTTGTTCTATCCGCCAAGAACAGGTTTTTTGTTTTCAGGCTTCAACGGGGAGTCAAGTTCCCCGGGTCCCAGGAGGTCCCACTCACCTCGCGGTTATCCTTCAGCAGCGTGACGGACAGCTGCGCAGGCCCGCTGGCAGTGCAGATGATGGTGACGGTCTGGTTGAGCTGAAAAGCCGTAGCCGGACTGGTCGGCTGCAGCGCCGCGCCGTTCACAGTTGCACTGGCAGTTGGTGGCCCTGTGGTGAATTGGGGTTGGGGCTGATCAGGTGACTTCGAGCTTGACCTTTGACCGAGAAAGCCTCACGATCGAGCTCTGATTGTCTGAACATGTGCACAGCTATATTAGTAGTAGCTCGTAGAAGGTTATCGAATTATATGAATGTCAGTACTGGAAGCCGGCTTCAAAAGGGGTTTTTCAATAGCCAGTCTTGGTCAAGAAAAACGCCGTTCAGAACAATACACATAAAAGAAAAGGGTAAAAGAAATCTCTCCAGAACATTGCTGGCTTTCCTGTCTAGTTATCCTTATAACTAAAGGCCATGCAGAGTTAAATATATATAAAAACTTACTGCGAATCTTTAATGCTTCCTTCTTGGTTGGCTCTAGATCGAGATACGATTTAATCTGGTTGCAGGAGATGCAGCGACGATCCATCCTGTTTGTAACATTCACCTTGATGCTGATCTTGTTCACATCACCCGAGACTATCTTGACGAGGCCTTCTTTCAAGTAGGCATTTTCAGAGTTGGTATAGTACATTGGCCAGTTCTGGTTCTTCATCAGCTCAGATTTAATGTCGGCTTGTTGAGAGGAAGTTTTTCCAAAAACTACAGCCACGGCGGCCGTTGCAGAAGAGAAGTGCTCGCGGCTTAGGGCTATACGAGCGGAACTGTAGCAATCTTGGATGTGCACAGTCAGCTCGTGAACCTCTGTAATTAGTTAATTTTAGCAGTTTAAAAGTACATTTCGGATCACCACAGTTGAGTGGCCGTGATTGGATGTTGCTCCTAGATGGGAGTTGGAAAGACTTTGTACGAGCATAGTATGTACTCTAGCATATGTGTACAAAGGCTGAGGGAAACGCTTCATCACATGACTATCACTAAAACAAATGTAGATAGGCTTAGCTAAGTCCAAATTATTTTAGTCTAGTTTTATTTTTATTGTATATTGGACTAGCCATATCAGCCCCTTTTGGGGCGGCTAAGACTAACTTATATATTTTACCTGCATCTTTTTACCTAAGCAAGTCTTCCTTGAGTCTTTTTTGAAGCTTTTGTCTGTGCGACTGTGCCAGTATATTACGGTTGTTGAACCTGAGCTTGTAGTCTATAATTAGGAGCTAAAATGCTTCCATAGTTGGAAGGAAACAGTGGTTGAGCGGAAGCCAGACTTACTATTTTTATCTTCCTGTGCATTATAGACGCACTCAAATTCGTACCAATCGTTCTCTAACACATCCACGCTAGTTGGCTCCAGTGCGCAAGTCCAACCGAACATTAACAGGCCGACAGCAAGAAGGAGGCCGCTCGAAGTCTGTCGCAACATCATTTTACTCTTGCGTTCGGGTTAGCTAGCGCTCTGGAACAATCGTTAAAATTAATTTTGACGGAAATGTCCAGACACAGAGACTAGATTAGTCGGTTTGAGTAAAATACAAGGAACGAACTCCGATAGACGGATGACTAGGGTTGTTGATGATTTTCTATTTTATTGAGCACGCGCTGTTGGGCTTGGAGGAATCTAGGAGCGGACGGGGCCTGTTGTGCGGTGGCGGAGCAGGGGGGGGCTAGCTGGAGAGGAATTAGAAAATGTGTCTCCAGGCCCAATCCACTCAGGCGGCTCCCACCCTCCAACCGATTCCCTTCTCCCCCCTGTCCGCGTCCGCCTGTTCATTGGCTCCCTGCTTTATAATAGTAAAGAGGAACTGAGAACCCCGGCTGCTGGATGGGGAAAGGGAAGCTGGCAAGGCTGGGTTCTTACCCGTGTGTTGGGGACGGAGGTGGGGAGTGAAAATGTGATGATTTGGACCAGACGGGAGAGGGAAACAGAGACAGACAATGTGCAGTCCGAGGCAGTGAGAATGAGGAACCAGTCTCCTCCTCTCCTGTGTCTGCTCCCCCCTCCACCCCTAGGCGAAGTGCAGACAGGACAGGAGATGGTAAGAGAGGGTTCTGCTGGCACCGGCTGGTCCTAGAGACACGAGAGGCTGGACGGTGGTTCGTAGTTGATGAAGAACACGCGCAGGCGGTTTGAGGGGGGCAAAGAGGGTGAGGGAAAAGGAGAAGGAGAGAATGTCTACCTACTATTAGCCACTAGCCGCATGGGGAAAGGCGGTGAAAGGAGCGGCGGATGAAAGGGATAAATTGAAAGAGGGGTGAGATTTTCCCGAGAGCACTTTGAACGGGAGGCGCTTGAGCCGACAGGGAGGCTAGAGCGATAATTACTGGAAAAAAGTTTCCATGTACTTTTTGTATCAGCTAGTCCGTTTGTGTCTCAATGTCTCTCGTAGACCCCCCGGTGGGTGGGGCAGCGATGTACTTCTGGCAGACTCGATCTGCTGGGGAAGCATGCGTTCCCTTTTCTCCCCTGCCCTCCCCTTTCCCTGACTCGACCTGAACTCAGTATCCTCGGTTTCTTGCGCTCGAAAAAAGGGGACAGGGAGGAGAGAGATTTGGCCACAAAATCGCGGATCGATAGCCTCAGGATTAGCAGCATCTGGGAGGCTGGATAGGATGGAGTTGCCTGCCAAAAGAAAACTTTGTTCGAGTTCGAGGAAGATTCGCTGAGCAGCCAGCTTGATTGGAGCCTGTCTGTTCTTAGGGTCTGTCTCAGTCTCTCTGTGTCTGTCTTTCGACAGCAGTGTCTTCTTGGTGTCTTAGTGTCTGTCCTAGTGTCTGGGACTGTCTGTCTTAACGTTTGTCGTAGTTTTTGCCTAGTTTCGTAGTACGTAGTACGTAGTACGCTGATACGTAGTTTCTGACAGGCAAGACAGTGCCTGTCTTGGTGACTGTCTAGTGTGTCTTAGTGTGTGTTTTAGTGTGTCTTTAGTGTGTGTTTTAGTGTGTCTTAGTGTGTGTTTTAGTGTGTGTCTTATTGTGTCTTTAGTGTGTGTCTTAGTGTGTTTTAGTGTGCGTCTTAGTGTGTCTTAGTGTGTCTTAGTGTGTATCTTAGTGTCTGTCTTAGTTTTTGTCTTATTGCTGGCCTATTGTCTGTCTCAGTCTCTCTGTGTCTGTCTTACGAGGGCAGTGTCTTCATGGTGCCTTAGTGTCTGTCCTAGTGTCTGGGACTGTCTGTCTTAGTGTCTGTTTTACTGTCTGTCTTGACGCTTGTCTTAGTGTGTCTTTTTGTGTGTCTTAGTCTTATTCTCTGTCCTATTGCCTTGTCTTGTGTTTGCTTTGCGTGTCTTAGTATCTGTCCGTCTGCTTGTCGTGACTCCAGTGCAGATTTGCTATCTCCAGGCCGGCAGTGCAACAGCACAAAAGCACGAAGCCAACACTAAAAGCAACATCGGCCTCACCCTATAAATGTTCCTCGATGGTAATCGCCTCTCAGGGTGCCTTGAATCTTGAACTGACTGGCAGGCAAACTTAACTGCGAAACGAGCTAATATACCCCGATTGAAGATTTGCGCTACCCCGACACCCCTCACTGATTGGTCAGCCCCGCTGGCCTCCTTCTTCAGCGCAAGAACAAGGGGGTCGTAGCCCAGTGGTCAAACGCGGCGCTCTGATGTGCCAGCGGCCCAGGCTCGATTCCAAGTGCAGTCACATTAACTTGGGGCTAAATTTTAATCACTAAATTTGAAGTGTACATGCCTAAAGATAAATAAAGTTAGGGCTGCTGTACACATCTGTGTGAGTGCGTGCCTGTACGTATGACTGCGTACGTATCCACGGTGTCTTTGGTAGGGGCGGTGTCTATGGGAGGGGGTGGTGTCTTTGGTAGGGGGCGGTGTCTTTGGGAGGGGCGGTGTCTTTGGGGGGTGGGCGGTGTCTTTGGTAGGGGGCGGTGTCTTTGGGAGTGGGCGGTGTCTTTGGGGGGTGGGCGGTGTCTTTGGTAGGGGGCGGTGTCTTTGGGAGTGGGCGGTGTCTTTGGGGGTGGGCGGTGTCTTTGGTAGGGGCGGTGTCTTTGGGAGTGGGCGGTGTCTTTGGGAGGGGGCGGTGTCTTTGGGAGGGGGCGGTGTCTTTGGGAGTGGGCGGTGTCTTTGGGAGTGGGCGGTGTCTTTGGGAGGGGGCGGTGTCTTTGGGAGGGGGCGGTGTCTTTGGGAGTGGGCGGTGTCTTTGGGAGGGGGCGGTGTCTTTGGGAGGGGGCGGTGTCTTTGGGAGGGGGCGGTGTCTTTGGGAGGGGGCGGTGTCTTTAAGGGGGCGGTGTCTTTGGGCTTGGTTTCCCCAGTCCAGATTCTCGGCCTAGAACTCGCTGTCTAGGGCTACAAGAAATGGAGACACCCAGCCTACTTTTAGTTGACACCTCACCAAGCCCCATTGCGAGCACAAGCAGGCAGACAGGCCATGGGCACAGCTGTCCATCCGAGTGGCTGGACAAACACCGTGGACTGTGCAGGGCCAGACGGCAGGAGAGAACGGACGATAGGGGGTATGGAAAAACGCCCCAGTCAGTTTTTATGGAGCATCAGTGCACAGCGCTTTATTGACAGACTGACAGAGCCTCAACAAACGATATATGTGCCGCGAAAATATCCCATTTCCCAGTTCACACATTTCCTAGCCTTGGAAGCAAATTTTGAGCAACAGACGGTGGTTTTTGTGCTCAAATCTCTGACTAACTGTGGAGTGGCATGCAGCTTTTGCTTGATTTTTTTCCACTCACTCATTTGTCACAGCGATTAGCGACTAAAAATGGAATGAAAAAAGACAGAAGCATCAGCCAGGGTTTCCATTTATGAATTTGCCAATCCCGTACTCAGGATGACTCAGCCTCAATTTCGCCATTGTCTGTGCAGTGCATTGTCTGACGCACAGACAGGTGTAGGGCGGATATTGGGAGAGAAGATGAAGGTGAATCAATAGTCCTGCTAGACGACTTGCAAGCGGCTGTAAATTATCGCCATGTAATAATCATAAAAAAACCATCGCCCTCTTTTTCTGTTCCGAATTCGAATCTATTCCGGCTGTTGGTTCGACCCTGCCTTGACTTGCGATATTGACTTGCCGGTTGCGCAATACCCCTCTGCGCCGCGGCTGCTCAAACTTCCTGGAGGCAGGTTCTTGCTGTGTCTATTCACCGATGCCTCATGTCCATTCACCGACGACTCTTGTCCACTCACCGACGCTTCTTGTCCACTCACTGACGCTTCTTGTCCACTCACCGACGACTCTTGTCCACTCACCGACCCTTCTTGTCCACTCACCGACGCTTCTTGTCCACTCACCGACGCTTCTTTTCCACTCACCGACGCTTCTTGTCCACTCACCGACCCTTCTTGTCCACTCACCGACGCTTCTTGTCCACTCACTGACGCTTCTTGTCCACTCACCGACGACTCTTGTCCACTCACCGACCCTTCTTGTCCACTCACCGACGCTTCTTGTCCACTCACCGACGCTTCTTGTCCACTCACCGACGCTTCTTGTCCACTCACCGACCCTTCTTGTCCACTCACCGACGCTTCTTGTCCACTCACCGACGACTCTTGTCCACTCACCGACCCTTCTTGTCCACTCACCGACGACTCTTGTCCACTCACCGACGCTTCTTGTCCACTCACTGACGCTTCTTGTCCACTCACCGACGACTCTTGTCCATTCACCGACGCTTCTTGTCCACTAACCGACGATTCTTGTCCACTAACCGACCCTTCTTGTCCACTCACCGACCCTTCTTGTCCACTCACCGACGACTCTTGTCCACTCACCGACCCTTCTTGTCCACTCACCGACGCTTCTTGTCCACTCACCGACGCTTCTTGTCCACTCACCGACCTTTCTTGTCCACTCACTGACGCTTCTTGTCCACTCACCGACGACTCTTGTCCACTCACCGACCCTTCTTGTCCACTCACCGACGCTTCTTGTCCACTCACCGACGCTTTTTGTCCACTCACCGACGCTTCTTGTCCACTCACCGACGCTTCTTGTCCACTCACCGACCCTTCTTGTCCACTCACCGACGCTTCTTGTCCACTCACCGACGACTCTTGTCCACTCACCGACCCTTCTTGTCCACTCACCGACGACTCTTGTCCACTCACCGACGCTTCTTGTCCACTCACTGACGCTTCTTGTCCACTCACCGACGACTCTTGTCCATTCACCGACGCTTCTTGTCCACTAACCGACGATTCTTGTCCACTAACCGACCCTTCTTGTCCACTCACCGACCCTTCTTGTCCACTCACCGACGACTCTTGTCCACTCACCGACCCTTCTTGTCCACTCACCGACGCTTCTTGTCCACTCACCGACGCTTCTTGTCCACTCACCGACCTTTCTTGTCCACTCACTGACGCTTCTTGTCCACTCACCGACGACTCTTGTCCACTCACCGACCCTTCTTGTCCACTCACCGACGCTTCTTGTCCACTCACCGACGCTTTTTGTCCACTCACCGACGACTCTTGTCCACTCACCGACCCTTCTTGTCCACTCACCGAAGCTTCTTGTCCACTCACCGACGCTTCTCTTCCGTCATCTTGGCTGTCGATCTCCCAAGATAAGTTCTTCAAATTTGCATCGATAATCTGGTAAATCTGAATGAACATCGAAAAAGGAAGCTTGACTGCATTTGCAATTGATAAGTCCAGATGGAGAGATTTTTTGAATTTATTGCTAACAAAATGAAAAACGGTAGCTTTCTTCTGCTTCAGTAGTGCACGCTTTCAGTCAAATAATAATGATCTCCATGTGAGGGGGCAGTGCAAATATGAAATTTTGGAGAGTGAGTCAACCTTGAACGCCTTTGGGAGAAATCCTGAGGAAATTTGTTAACTTTTTTCTGCTTACACAGTGCAGGCGCCAACGTTAAACTCTCGCTCTGGAGTTGAGGCGCGAGTTGGCTTCGCTAGCAACTTCTGAGACAGTGCTTAACCGTACTCTGCTCAGAGTGGCAATTTCTTTTTTTTTCTTTCTAATTTCTGAAACAAGAATTAGCTGAGTGAGATCTCAGTCTATAGCCAGAGTTCCAGAGTACAAATGTCTCAATGACAAGCCTGTAGCAGCAAAAATCTTTTTTATTGTTGTAAGCAGCATTGACTACTTATAATAGTGCAAATAAACAAAATGGAATAAATAAAAATGATGTTAACTGTCTATTTCTATGTAAAGTCAAGCCGACATGGATTAAGGGATAGAATGGATTGCTAATCTACTCAATACACGAATTTAGGAATAGAATGGATTGCTCACCTAGACTACACGGGTTAAGGAATAGAATGAATTACTAACCTAGACTACATGGGTTAAGGAACAGAATGGATTGCTAACCTAGACTACATGGGTTAAGGAAGAGAATGGATTGCTAACCTAGACTACATGGGTTAAGGAGGAGAATGGATTGCTAACCTAGACTACATGGGTTAAGGAATAGAATGAATTACTAACCTAGACTACATGGGTTAAGGAAGAGAATGGATTGCTAACCTAGACTACATGGGTTAAGGAAGAGAATGGATTGCTCACCTAGACTACATGGGTTAAGGAAGAGAATGGATTGCTAACCTAGACTACATGGGTTAAGGAAGAGAATGGATTGCTAACCTAGACTACATGGGTTAAGGAATAGAATGAATTACTAACCTAGACTACATGGGTTAAGGAACAGAATGGATTGCTAACCTAGACTACATGGGTTAAGGAAGAGAATGGATTGCTAACCTAGACTACATGGGTTAAGGAAGAGAATGGATTGCTAACCTAGACTACATGGGTTAAGGAAGAGAATGGATTGCTAACCTAGACTACATGGGTTAAGGAAGAGAATGGATTGCTAACCTAGACTACATGGGTTAAGGAATAGAATGAATTACTAACCTAGACTACATGGGTTAAGGAAGAGAATGGATTGCTAACCTAGACTACATGGGTTAAGGAATAGAATGGATTGCTAACCTAGACTACATGGGTTAAGGAAGAGAATGGATTGCTAACCTAGACTACATGGGTTAAGGAGCAGTCACCTCCCTCAGACTGGAACAAAGACATTTTTGGAGGCTGGCCTCGAATGGTTCGAAAAAGTTGCACTCCTCAAGCTATGCGATAAATCACCATTTTTTTCTGAAAATTCCTCTCACGAAGTTTTCCTTCTTCCCATCCGCTAAAATCTTGTTTGCATCCTCATACCAGACTGCAAGGTAGATTTATGACAGGGCAAAATATTGTGTAAGTTAAATCTCGAACTGCACTGATGGTTTTACGCCATGCTAGCACGTGGATGCGCCTGACATATGCGAGGGAGCTGTGTCAGGAGACTGTGTCAGATTACAGCTACAGTGAGACTCAAGGAAAAATTAAAAATGTAAAAGGAAATGTCAAAATTAGACCAATTAGCAACTTGGATTACCTGATAGCGCCGCATACAGGTCAGGTCATGCTTCAGACTGGATGCAGCAGTGATTCTTTACTATCGTTATCCGTTCGTGAAGCACGCGGGGCCACTCAGACACGAAGAGCTTTCCTTACCCAGCTTCGCTTCAAGACGGTGGAGAGGCCCTTAAGCCTTGGTCAGGAGGCTCAAGTTTCAGATTTGCGGAGATTCAAAACCTTGAAGGCATATTTGCGATCTCTCTGGTTGGATCTCTGTCACTTTGGGTAGGTTCATCAAACAGATCTCATCAGATTGACCTGTCGGATAGATCTCTACCGGATAGATCTACACCGGATAGAACTACCTGGATAGATCTCCATGAGATTGGTCTTCATTGGAAAGATCTCCACCTGGATAGATCTCCCCGAGTAGATCTCCACCGGATACATGTAGATCTCCATCGGATAGATCTTCATCGGATAGAGCTTCATCGGATAGATCTCCATCGGATAGATCTCCATCGGATAGATCTCCATCGAATAGATCTCCATCGGATAGATCTCCATCGGATAGATCTTCGCAGGATAGAGGTATTCTTTGGGAGTCGAACATGACCCAATATTAATTTTTGATCGCATAATGCGAATGCTTTACTGAGACTAAGAGAAAAGCAATTTCTAATAGACTAAGTTTCTTTGCGTGCTTCATCTCCTGATTGAAAAACGATACTCGCATTGGCATCTTCCCTAAACCCATCTTCTGTTAAGCCTTTCAGGTAATGAATGGCTGGCCTGTGTTTTTTGCACTTCAGCAAGTAAAGACAAGACTTCTTGTCTCTTAGAGTAGCAAGGAAGTGGCTGCACTCAGGACCAAGGAAAACAGGAAGTGGCTATAAGATGGAGAGGGAGGAAACAGAAACAAGACAGTGGAGCAGCGAAATGATGAAGAAAGGGGATTTTCTTCCCCTTCGGAAAGCTGGATCCCGTTCTACGAATCTGCTGGTGCTTATTTGTGCCTAGTCAAGAAGTCATTAAATAAATAGGAAAGATTGCAGAGTGCAGAAAGCAATCAGGATAGATACCTTTCTGAGCTATGGCAGTACGGCAGTTGGTTAAGTTGCAGAGAAAAGGCAGAAGATATTCTATCCATTTTGGAGTCAAGAATATTTGAGACAAGACACAGACAGACAGACAGACAGACAGACAGACAGACAGACAGACAGACAGACAGACAGACAGACAGACAGACAGACAGACAGACAGACAGACAGACAGACAGACAGACAGACAGACAGACAGACAGACAGACAGACAGACAGACAGACAGACAGACAGACAGACAGACGGAATGAGGAGAGAAGGTTGGCAACCAGGCCCAGAACGGTTGCAGTGAGTGAAGAGAATTTGCCAATCAGAGAGCAGCTTAGGAGGGCAGGGGAGGCCAGGAGAGCCGGCGCATGAAAAATCCAGAATATATTTGCCAACAAACCCAAAACTCGCCCCAGTCCTGACAACCCGCGCCAAACACCTGCCCAAGGTGAATTATTTGATCAAAAAACCTCCCCAACTTTTTGATCGCCCGGCTAGAAGAATATTTCGGCAATTGCTTGCGTTGCTTCTTTTGGCGGAGCAGCAAAGAGAAAAATTTTCGGCTTCTATTGTTAGTGAGTGCCTCACTTCGTGTAGTAAGTGCGAGCAGATTTCATAAATTAAACATTGTACTTCTGAAATTCGCCATGGTTTCCGCCATGATACCCATCATGATACCCATCATGATTCCCGTTATGATACCCATCATGATTCCCGTTATGATACCCATCATGATTCCCATCATGATACCCATCATGATTCCCGTTATGATACCCATCATGATTCCCATCATGATACCCATCATGATTCCCGTTATGATACCCATCATGATTCCCATCATGATTCCCTCCATGATACTGGCCATGGCCCTCCATACAGCTCACAATGATCCTCTTTTACGATAGCTACTCCGTGACACCCATCTCTTCATCATCATAAACCGCATTGTACAGCTCTGGCAAACAGCTCTAACTTAACATAGTCCAGCCCCTCCCCTAATCCTAATCCCCTATAACTCTCCCTGTTAGTAGTTGGCGCATGCGGCTTTAAGTAAAAAGTAATTAACAAATGGCTAAATATAGAGGACGTGGCCGGTGCATTTAAGCCAGATGGAAGCTGTGCTGCGCCAACCAATGCATTGTGTTGGTCACGGCCGGAAATTGTATTAACCCGCCTTGCACTATAGATGAGTTATTAAGTTATTGGGTTTGTTAAACATTGGACTAAAAGTTGGGCAAAATATGTTAGTCGATGAGGCATTGGAGATCACAGATTCCGGTTTGCTGAATCTCTTTGGGTTTGGGAAGGATTCCCAAACCCAAAGATTCCCGAATCTTTGGAAGGAAGAAAGGTATACCTTCCTTCGAAAGGATTCCCAAACCCAAGGACCGGGAAGGATTAGTGAGGGGCCATGAACGGATCAGAGGGGGGCCGTAGCCCAGCGGTCTAGCGCAGGCTCTGGTGTGCCAGCGACCCAGGCTCGATTACAAGTGCAGTCACATTAATTCGGGGCTGAATTGGAATCTCGGCTTGGCTCTGCTCGTGCAATTAACGGCCTTGAGAGCCAAACCCAAGGCACAGTGAAGTGTACATGCCTAACGATAATATAAAGTTAGGGCCGCTGTACACTCCTGTGTGAGTGTGTGCCTGCGTACGTATCCGCGCGCTTGTGTGCCTGCTCAGGGGAGTCGGCGGAATGGGCAGTAATGCCTCTCGCCGGTTGTGTGCCTATGTCGCTTAAAGTGCGCCAAGGTGCACACAACCCCCCTGCCTCTAATAAAAAAAAAATGAACGGACCAGGAAAGGACCAGGAAAGACGAGGAAAAGACCAGGAAAGGACCAGGAAAGGACCAGGAAAGGATCAGGAAAGGACCAGGAAAGGACCAGGAAAGGACCAGGAAAGGAACAGGAAAGGACCATTAAAGAACCAGGAAAGGAGCAGGAAAGGACCAGGAAAGGACCAGGAAAGGACCAGGAAAGGACCAGGAAAGGACCAGGAAAGGACCAGGAAAGGACCAGGAAAGGACCAGGAAAGGAACAGGAAAGGACCATTAAAGAACCAGGAAAGGAGCAGGAAAGGACCAGGAAAGGACCAGGAAAGGACCAGGAAAGGACCAGGAAAGGACCAGGAAAGGACCAGGAAAGGACCAGGAAAGGACCAGGAAAGGGTCAAGAAAGGGTCAGGAAAGAGTCAGGAAAGGTTTTCAGCAGTCAGCGCAGTACAAATAATTTTCTGCATTGATATTAGGCATAAATATCTTAGCAACGTCCATTCAATACTGATTTATAAAACCTCTATTCATTCTACGGTATTAATGATATTCGAGCGAAAATGTACTTTAACTTAGTTTCATTTGCAACTAACTACGAGTAGATTGCTTTATTTTCATAAGCAAGAGTGAAGCAGCAAGACAGAGCTCATGATTGAGTCCCTGTTCTCATTTATTTTTACTGTTGCCATCTGTGCAGACCGTGCGGCAGTGCAGTTAAATATGCGTGGGCTGAGCTCTTGTCCGTGTCGCATGAGCGTCTGCGACCGACAGATAACTGGAATTTAGGGATATAATGATTATTATTATCTTCTAAAGGCACCAGTGGAATGCCGTTCAGTCTGTCATTTATCAATGCTCTGGTGAGCTGGTGTTGAGCAACCTGCAGTCAGGGATACACCTCAAATAGTACAAACATCGAGTAAATTCCTCCTACGAGTACTTGATTGAAAAATTACCAGCTACCAACCTTCCCTTCACTGAGAGCCCACCCAGAAATTTCCCATTTGTATTACCGTTTGCATTAGAAAAATTCTTCGTTCTAAACTTAGCAATCAAAACCAACATATACGCTAACAGTAGTCTGGAGCTGGCAGATATTTTATCGCCTAGATTTGTAGGCGCTCTAAATATTCCGCAGCCAGCGAGAACCAGCGAGCTGCAGCCAATCCCAGTCGACTGGCTGCCCCGACCGCCGAGTCACTAAAAGAGATTTATTCTGAAATCAGAGCGCACTCTGCCGTACAGAATGACTCTGCCGCGATTGCTGCTGCAGCTGTTGCAGACTCTGCTTCTACTGGCCGTATCCAGCTCTCGCTGCCAGATCCTGCAGGGCCACGGTCCAGAGGAGGCCGACCAACCGGCGATGCGCCCGTCTCTACCCTCGCCGGAGCTGTGCAATGGCACCCAGGCCGAGGCCGTGGCCGGCTGTCCCGGCCAGGCGAACCAGCCGCTGCTGACCGGCCTCGTGACATTCTTCTCGCTACTGCTGCTGGCCATGATCTGCAGCATGGCCCTGCCAACGGCCGCGCAGAACAGCTTGCTGCGCCTTCTAGTTTGCGCTTGCCGGAGGCAGCGGGGCCGATTCAGCTACGTGGATGTCGGGCTGTACAAGACCAGGCACTCCATGTACAGGAAGGAGGTCCGGTTGCTTTGCTTCTTTGTTAACACTCAATCTGAATTTGAACTTTTCAATGTCAGACTCAGCATTTCTAGTGCCTTTTGAGCACTTGAAGACACGTTGAAGTCCCACGCCTACCCTTTAGAACAGACACCTCACACCCTCCCTATCCCCCATTGCGTCAGCCACCCCACTCGTGCCACTTTAAAACAGCCACCCCACACCCCCCACTTCTGCCCTTTAAAACAGCCACCCCACTCCTCCCCCTTTAAAACAGCAACCCCACACCCCACTCCTGCCCTTTTAAAACAGCCCCCCACTCCTGCTCCTTTAAAACAGCCACCACAATCCTGCCCCTTTAAAACAGCCACCACACTCCTGCCCCTTTAAAACAGCCACCACACTCCTGCCCCTTTAAAACAGTCACCCCACTTTTGCCCATTCTTAAACAGCCACCCCACTCCTACCTTTTTAAAACAGCCACCCCACTCCTGCCCCTTTAAAACAGCCACCCCACTCCTGCCCCTTTAAAACAGCCACCCCACTCCTGCCCCTTTAAAACAGCCACCCCACTCCTGCCCCTTTAAAACAGCCACCCCACTCCTGCCCCTTTAAAACAGCCACCCCACTCCTGCCCCTTTAAAACAGCCACCCACGCTAGAATGTTACAACGTGCAAATACTAGACTTTGTTCGCATGTGCACTGATTCAATGTGCATAGGAAATAAAGTACAAGCTAACATAGACTCCTTCCAACCGTCACCCACCCGGCACGCGCAGGTGTACGTGCGCCACGTGTGGGGCAACAATCGAGGCGGCAAGCGCAAAAGCAGCAGCAGCAGTCACGCCACCGCGGCCGCAGGCGCCAGACTCAGCCTGGTGCCCGGCCGCCTGTCTATCGTGGAGAATGGCTCCGCCAGGCGCTACAGCCGGCCGCTTCTACCACCGACCGTGGCAGTTGTCCGTGTCGTCGCCGACGAGGCCACCGACGATGCCACCGGCGCCTGCGCTGGCGCATCGAATTCAGCGGCGGCAATTTTCCCGGCTTCGACGGAACTGCCGCCCTGCGACTCCGTGTATTGCTGTTTCCGCTCCGACCCGAACATCTGGCGGACGGTGCACCCGGCGGTGACGCTGACTCCGGCCAGCCCGAAAGCGACTGCATTTGCTGATGAGGGGCCGTCGGAGTCAGAGAATCTGCCGCCTGAGGAATCTGCGTAGTCGCTTAGCTGACTCATGCAACGATCTTCGGAGTGGCGTATTTTTATTTTTTGATTGCACTGTTTTTAACACTTTGAAAAGTTCAGGCGCATGTAGAGGTCATTTAGAATAAAATTTGGTTACATTGTCAATAAGGTACTTGAAGCTTCAATAGAGTGGCGTTAATGAGGTTCAGAAGTAATTAGAGTAAAGTACTGTGGTAGAGCAGGGTGCAGATGAGGTTCAGGTGTAGAGTAGGGTGCAGAATAACATCAGTGGTAGAGTAGGGTGCAGAATAACATCGGTGGTAGAGTAGGGTGCAGAATAACATCAGTGGTAGAGTAGGGTGCAGAATAACATCGGTGGTAGAGTAGGGTGCAGAATAACATCAGTGGTAGAGTAGGGTGCAGAATAACATCGGTGGTAGAGTAGGGTGCAGAATAACATCGGTGGTAGAGTAGGGTGCAGAATAACATCAGTGGTAGAGTAGGGTGCAGAATAACATCGGTGGTAGAGTAGGGTGCAGAATAACATCAGTGGTAGAGTAGGGTGCAGAATAACATCGGTGGTAGAGTAGGGCACAGGCAATCGTTCAGGAGTCAAGCTCCAAAGATTCCAACAGAATTGAGTCCTGTAGCGCTTGCGGTTGACTTTGAAATTTCGTTCAAATTTTGTTGGAAGTTTCCAAACGCTTTCGAATAGCAGTCTACATAGGTGAGCGAGACATCCACTCCTACGTGGAAAGCTTTAAAAAGTAATGTAAATATTCCAATCAATATTTTTTTCGCCGCTGCAATCCAAATTCTAAAAAAGGTCATGTACAAATCATATACGAATTTTCCAGATGTTGTCTGCCCTCACAGTAAAGCAATTGCATGACAAATAAGTGTTGTTCGATTTCGCTTAAGCTCGATTTGTGAAAGCAGTTTATATATAGTAATAAAAATTCTGTAAAAGTCGATTTCAAAATAATTCATTCGAACCCATACTGGCTAATTTATCATTTTCGCATCCGAGCGGCCGGCAGGTCAACCGTGGCTTTAGTGAGCTGACCGATTTGCTCCCAACTGTTGAGGGGGCATGCCATGCAATATAATTCACGCCAGGGCTCGTGACCGGCAATGCTAGTCGAGGGATCCAATCTTTCGTTTTTGGGTTTATTGAGGGCCGGTCCGGCCCAGCGGGGGTGAAAGGGAACTTCTTGTTGCCGCGCGATCAGGAGGTGATACACCAGGGCAACTCCCGTTGGAGGCCAAATCCCTTCCCTGCACTCTCCAATTCGACGGCCTTTTCAGATCCTTTGGGAGCAGCAGCTTGGGAATCTTTTTTTCATAAACCAACTGCAGCTTTTATCCTCCCCCGCTCGTCTCTCTCTCTCTCTCTCTCGCTTTATCCCCCGGCGGGAATCCCCCAGCTAGGGAGAATGTATAATGGCTCCCGATCCCTGTATATACATGTACTGGCAGACCATGGCCGAGCCATCAATCAGCTGGACACGGGCGCTGGGCCAGTCTGTCTTGCCTATCGAGTTGGCATGCCGAGATTGAGATTCTAGGGGTGGGGGAGGGCTTAGGGAAGTACTGCAGGCCACTGTTTTTTTCAGACTTCGATCGCTCGTATCAGAATTTTCTTGAATTTAGTAAGCTGTGTGTGTGCCATACATTTGATAGGGTTTTATAGCCGTCGATCATAATTAAAGTGGAGGTCAAAAGAATATAAGCCCAATCTTAGTTTTTTTTCGCATTGGGTTTTAGGTCCTAGTGCTCATTTATATGAAAAAGAGAATGTAATAATCACAGAGAGAGCTAAAAAATGAATAAAGAATCTTGCTAATGAAGTCATGCTCGTGATCCTTGGTGAGTAAAATATTAAAGTCTAGCTGTCTTTTTTATCGAAGCACTGTTTGTTTTCTTGAACATGCATGTCTGCTGACCAAACTACAAAATTATGAAAAATAAATGAACGCAACTTATAGGTCAAAAGAAAGAAAAAAGAGCCGATTTTCTAAATCTTTAACATAGCTTATCATTTTTGGTAGAAATGCGGAGAAAAATTGCTTGATAACTCTAACGCACGCCAGCTTTTCGAAAAACTCAGAGGCAGTACTGAAATAGTTCAACACAACTGTCCGAAAACGATTCTTTGGACGCATCACGCATATAGTTAAAAACATACGTAGATACTTTCAGAATACATCTTTATACATGTACTCCTGTACAGAAAATCGAAGCTATAATTGTCTTCTGTACTCAGCAGAAGATAGCATCGGAATTATTAAACGACGCTTAAATATTTGTCTTTTACACAATCATACGATCAAATTCTATAAATAATTTCATTATATCAATTTCCATTAAATTTCTTTAACTAATTAATAACTTTACAACTTTATACGGGCGCATTGGGCGCCTCACGGGCCAAAATCTGGCTTTTCGTAACGATATTATCGAGGAATTTTCGCGCATTTTCTTCGTTTTAACAAATTTAGTAAAACGATCTGATTTCAATAGGACCAGTGTACTGCTTTTAGGTAATTTGCAATGTGGATTAAAGTTTTTAGTTCTAGTTTTTTAGTTTTATTCATTTTAAATACTATAATACAAATCAGCTGATTCAACCTTAGAGATGGGAACCCAAAGAACTGTTCGCAGAATGCAAAGCAATTTTTATCGTAGAACTATTAATTTGATTCATTAGTACTAGTACTTCAATTAAGGAAACCTTTGATCACCAGTAAAATGTCGTCCCCAACACCAGGAAAAAGACGCATGGACACAGACGTTGTGAAACTGTATCCTTTTAATAAGAACTTGGTTGCGCATATGATCCTCCTAAATGTAATAGTCATAACTGGATTGTATTAATTAAATAATAATTTTTTCACTTTACTAATGTCCACTTATAGTATCACTTAATTGTTTCTTAATTGTCACAATCGTCACTCGTCACTTACGTCACTTACGTCACTTAATTGTCACTTAATTGTTGTTGTTAATAGGGCGCATGACCAAGACCGCCACATACCAAGACCGCCACAGCTCTTACTGACTATTGGAATTGAGGGGAAGCTACCAATCTTCCAGCATTGCTATTGGTTATGATGGGTTGTGAAGTTAGATGAGGAGGAAGTGTCCTAAGATTGGTCACTAATAAGATGAATAAGTGGCCCAAAATGATTGCAAGTCAACCAGGGCAATTTTAACAATTCAAATTAAATGAAAAAAAACAAGGAGCCTGGCTCACTCACCTACCTAGCCAGGCTAGCCTGCTTACCAGTTCCTCTCTTGTGGCCTTGTCTTGCTGGCTCTCCCTATCTTACCCCTCCTCAGCCTCAGCCTTATCCAATAACATGGCGAGCCAAATTCCTCCCTCCTATCTCCCCCAAGTGTGGCGGTCTTGGTGTGTGGCGGTCTTGGTCCTACACTGTTAATAGTTATCACTTAATTGTTTCTAATTCCTACTTACCTGTCTTACCAATCAAATTTCAATAATGAAATATCTTAATGTCAATGTATTATAACAATTGAAGTAATTTTAATTAATTTTGAAGTATAATCTTATAAATGTAATTTTATTTATACTAAGTACTATACCTTTTTGCTTCCTATTTGGTTTTTTCATCATTCAAATTGATGCGTGGCCGTCAGCAGTCTAACAGGCAGCATAATAGAGATTCTGCATAGACAAACCATAGAAAGCCATAGATAACAGAAATCAATTTGGTTTTAACTGCAAGCAATTTGGGCCATAGCTAGAAGGCATAGCTAAAGCAAAGAATGGCACAGAGAGGACCATACACCAAAATCTGTCTGGTGGACAGAGAGAGGATAGTGAATGTATATGTGACATGAAATAAACCAAATTGGTTGCAAAAAAACAAATTGCTTGGTGACTTCAGTTCTTAGTCTATGGTGAAATGACTTCTGCTAGGCTTATTTGCAATGCACCAAATTGGATGAAGTAAAAACAAGGAAGCAAAAAGGTATAGTACTATACGAGCTTTATTTGTTAATTTGTAGTAGAAGAATTTAAGGAAGTTTTAATTGATACTAAGTATTGTTAGCTTTCAAAGATTTTTAAGGGTTTATTATATATATTGAATAAACTAACATGTACTCATATTTAATTCTTAATTTTAAGGTAAATGACAGTTAAAAATGATTATAGAAATATGCTATGCATCAAAAATGAAAATAATGCTATGTTTTTTTTCTTCTCAAAAGTATTTGGCTATAGCAATGTTAAAAGATTTAGAATTCTAAGCATCATTCTTATTTTAGATTTGCATTTTATACTTTCAGAGTAAGAATAAAAACTCAGTAGGTCTCCCAAGACCCAAATTTTTTAATTCTAAATTTATCTTTTCTCTTTTAAAGCATGCTCATACAATATGATCATTAGAAATATGCTTTTTGTTTGATTTTTTCTCTGAAATATTGATACTTTAGGCTAGGGCCTAGTTTTTATTTTGCCTCTAAAAGCAAACCTAATTTTATTAGTCTAATAGAAAATTTTTTATTTACCAATATAATATAATCTAATATAGAATTTCCTCACAACTGTAATTTATCTACATGAGCTTTTCTAATGTTATCTTTGTCTTTATTATTTCTTCTACTTGAGATTATAAAAAAATTGATAATACTTTCCTTAACCAAAATAATACAATAAACACAAAAAGCATTGAGAGTAAGCATGAGGTGACCATACTTGGAGGACTGAATGAATTTGTGGTTAAGTTCTGTGGACCAGCTGACAGTGAGTACTTTTTCCATGTTTGTGTTGAATTGATTGAATTGATTTGTTTATGAGCCAATTATTATTCACTAATTTTAGCTCTGTATGAAGGTGGAGTCTGGAAAGTTCGTGTGGATCTTCCCGACCGATATCCATTCAAGTCACCTTCAATTGGTATGTTTTAAAATATAAGCCTCTTTGATTTAGTGTCTCAAGACTGAAAGTTTAATTCAAAGTACACCCAATTGATAACTTTTTTCAGGCTTCATGAATAAAATATTTCATCCCAACATTGATGAAGCGTAAGTAAAATCTTGACTTTATTTTTGTTTTATTAGATAACAAAAATGCCACAGGTCTCTCTACACTGCATGTATCTGTAGGTCTGGCACAGTCTGCCTCGATGTCATCAACCAAAGCTGGTCTGCTCTGTATGGTAAGTGCACATGTTTTCTTGTTCCCACCTAATATTTGTCTTTCTTCTAGAGCTGAATGAAAATATAACACGTTTTTAAAGTGTTGATGCCAATTTTAATATGTAAGGGTTAATTAACCAGGTGATATTATTACTTAATGTTAGTGTACACGCATTTTTGGATCTCTGTTTATCTGTAAAGTCTCAGCAACAGCTGCCTGCAACCCCCACCCATAACTTAGACAGCACAGAAGCTGAGCATGCCAATTAGTGATTCAGCTGTCCCAAGAGTTCAATAATCGGTTGGTCATCAGGATGCCACGCATGCAGGGGTGAAATTAGGGGGAGCCGCCCCTCCACCGGTATTTGAAGCCCCTTACAGTACAGCTTTTACCCTGGTGCTGGCGCCCCTGGTGCTGGCGCCCCTGGTGCTGGCGCCCCTGGTGCTGGCGCCCCTGGTGCTGGCGCCCCTGGTGCTGGCGCCCCTGGTGCTGGCGCCCCTGGTGCTGGCGCCCCTGGTACTGGCGCCCCTGGTGCTGGCGCCTCTGGTGCTGGCGCCTCTGGTGCTGGCGCCTCTGGTGCTGGCGCCTCTGGTGCTGGCGCCTCTGGTGCTGGCGCCTCTGGTGCTGGCGCCTCTGGTGCTGGCGCCTCTGGTGCTGGCGCCCCTGGTGCTGGCGCCCCTGGTACTGGCGCCCCTGGTATGGCGCCCCTGGTATGGCGCCCCTGGTGCTACGATCCTCGTGCTAAGATCCTGGTGCTACGATCCTGGTGCTAAGATCCTGGTGCTAAGATCCATCCTGGTGCTAAGATCCTGGTACTAAGATCCTGGTGATAAGATCCTCGTGCTAAGATCCTGGTACTAAGATCCTGGTGCTACGATCCTGGTGCTAAGATCCTGGTGCTACGATCCTGGTGCTACGATCCTGGTGCTACGATCCTGGTACTAAGATCCTGGTGCTACGATCCTGGTGCTAAGATCCTGGTGCTACGATCCTGGTGCTAAGATCCTGGTGCTAAGATCCTCGTGCTAAGATCCTGGTGCTACGATCCTGGTGCTACGATCCTGGTACTAAGATCTTGGTGCTGAAATCGTGGTACTAAGATCCTGGTGCTAAGATCCTGGTGCTAAGATCCTCGTGCTACGATCCTGGTGCTACGATCATGGTGCTACGATCCTGGTGCTAAGATCCTGGTGCTACGATCCTGGTGCTACGATCCTGGTGCTAAGATCCTCGTGCTACGATCCTCGTGCTAGGATCCTGGTGCTAAGATCCTGGTGCTACGATCCTGGTGCTAAGATCCTCGTGCTAAGATCCTGGTGCTAAGATCCTCGTGCTAAGATCCTGGTGCTACGATCCTGGGGCTAAGATTCTGGTTACACTCCTGATGCCACGGCGGGTGACGGAATCACGAATAACATTGCTAACTTATGAGTTGCGTGACAGCGATAGTCTGGGAGAGGGGTTTAGCTGTTGCTAAAAGTGTAATAAATGAATTTGAGAGGAGCATCATGAATATTAAAAACTAATCAATGCTTCAAAAGAACAAAATGAAATTTTGCACAAAAATGATCTGTGCCACAAAAAAACACCCCGATTAAAATCGCACTTCCGCAATTGCCAGACCTGACCAACATATTTGAGTCGTTCCTGCCCCAGCTGCTGGCCTACCCCAATCCCATGGACCCTCTGAACGGGGACGCCGCTTCGCTCTACCTGCACCAGCCAGACGACTATCGTAGCAAGGTGCGCGAGTACGTGTCCAGATTTGCCACGGAGGCCGCGGCTTCGGCCGCTGGCGGTGGCAGCGGCTGCGACGGTGATCAACAGCCAGACGCAATGTCCTCAGAGGAGAGCTCAATGTCGGATTATAGCGACTCGGAGCAGCAGGATGTTGACATGGAGCTCTGATGAACAGCTGGGAGCGCTGGCTGTCTTTGACTGTCTCTTCCCTCCTTAGTGGACGAATAGCAACGTCTGAATTGCTTTAATTTAGGGCTTTCTTTGTTTCAAATCGCCTTTTTTGGGAACAACGGGGCCGACAATTTTTATTTGAATTTAGTGTACGGAAGAACTATGTACATTGGCTATCTTACCTCTACCCCATCGACCACAGGGATAGAATGTACACTGATGACTAAATATAGCTCTCTGGCCTTTAACCTTACTCCTGCGCGAAGAATGTACATAAGAATTCAAACTGTTTTCCGTACCATAGTCTTCTCTGGGAAGAATGTACATTGCATCGACAATTAAATTGTTTCCTTACCCCTCTGCCCTTCAACACCTCAGTAATCATGTACTTTAAATGTACATTGAAACGGTTTCCGCACCCCTCTGGCCCGAACTTCTTCAGCCTAGAGCTAGAATGAAACCAAAAAAAACTTATTAAATCAATGGTACTGGCCCCGTTGGTTCACGATTTGGAACATGTGCGTGCGTTCTCTCATTTAGTTTTGCCATCCAGTCGTTTCTTGTTTGTTCATTTATAAAATTTAGTTAATTGTTTTTAAATCTCCCGCTCTGCGTGCTTCACACTTTTCTTGCACTTTAACGACGTTTAATTTAAGCCGGCGATTGAATACGAATATATTTGTATCCATGCGTAAACTATACTAATTATAGTTATTAAAACAGCGCTTACTGCTGCATTGGTTAGTTTATTACGCGCCGGACTTATTAAAATTAAGTATAGAGCTGTAAACCGTTTTTGCTATTGCCAATTCAGACTGAATTTCCTGTCACTGTGTCTACTGTATAGATATTAATCTCTACTGTATAGATATTGATCTCTACTGTATAGATATTGGTTACAAGTCTTTAAATATGGATGGGCAGGTACTTCTGCGAATAGATAGCCGGTGGAATTGGAATCTATCCTTGTATGAAGAATTAGGCAAATTTATATTTTTTTTATCAGTAGCTCCATGATCTATGAACAGTAGTTTCGTTATATATGAGCAGTAGCTTCATTATCTATGAGCAGTAGCCTTAATGATCCATGAGGAGTAGCTTCATATCTTTGAGCAGTAGCCTTAATGATCTATGAGCAGTAGCCTTAATGATCTATGAGCAGTAGCCTTAATGATCCATGAGCAGTAGCCTTAATGATCTATGAGCATTAGTCTTAATGATCTATGAGCAGTAGCTCAATGATCTATGAGCAGTAGCTCAATGATCTATGAGCAGTAGCTCAATGATCTATCAGCAGTAGCTCAATGATCTATGAGCAGTAGCTCAATGATCTATGGGGAGTAGCTCAATGATCTATGAGCTGCAGCTTAATGATCTATGAGCAGTAGCTCAATGATCTATGAGCAGTAGCTCAATGATCTATCAGCAGTAGCTCAATGATCTATGAGCAGTAGCTCAATGATCTATGAGGAGTAGCTCAATGATCTATGAGCTGCAGCTTAATGATCTATGAGCAGTAGCTCAATGATCTATGAGCAGTAGCTCAATGATCTATCAGCAGTAGCTCAATGATCTATGAGCAGTAGCTCAATGATCTATGAGGAGTAGCTCAATGATCTATGAGCTGCAGCTTAATGATCTATGAGCAGTAGCTCAATGATCTATGAGCAGTAGCTCAATGATCTATGAGCAGTAGCTCAATGATCTATGAGCTGCAGCTTAATGATCTATGAGCAGTAGCTCCATGATCTATGAGCACGCTAAATAACCGTGACCTGCTATTCTAATCTGATGTTTTTGGCATTTCGGATTTTGTGCTGGACTATTATTTCACTATCTGCTATCCATACTTATTTAGCCTTTGCAGATGTCCTGCCTTGTTTTCTGAATTTCGCACTTTCAATAAGTTACTGTTTTTCACATCTTATTTTGGCTGCTGTTGAGTATTTTAGCAACAATATTTGTACCGCATCAGATGCAGACAGATTAATGTAAAAAGATTAAATCGATTCTTTCTTGACCTTGGCTGTCTATTTAATTAATTTAGAGTATTGATTTTTTACGGTTACGAGCAAACCGTTTACGACGCAATAAAGTCTATCTTTCGTTTTGTTATAACTGCTTTGTACCACTTTTATTATCATTATTGGCGTTGGCAATTCTGTTGATAAGAAAATAATTTTATGCTTTCAAAGATTCAACTAAACAAGCTAAGCTGACTGAATTCTTTTACTTGATAGTTCGTAAACCAATAGACTGATGTCTTAGGTACCCAGACTAGGCTACCCAGATACCCAGACTAGGCTACCTAGACATCTAGACTAGGCTACCCAGATACCCAGACTAGGCTACCTAGACATCTAGACTAGGCTACCCAGATACCCAGACTAGGCTACCCAGACATCTAGACTAGGCTACCCAGATACCCAGACTAGGCTACCCAGACATCTAGACTAGGCTACCCAGATACCCAGACGAGGCTACCCAGGTATCCAGACTAGGCTACCCAGATACCCAGACGAGGCTACCCAGATATCCAGACTAGGCTACCCAGATATCCAGACTAGGCTACCCAGATATCCAGACTAGGCTACCCAGATATCCAGACTAGGCTACCCAGATATCCAGACTAGGCTACCCAGATATCCAGACTAGGCTACCCAGATATCCAGACTAGGCTACCCAGATATCCAGACAAGGCTACCCAGATACTCAGACTTAGGCTACCCAGATATCCAGACAAGGCTACCCAGATACTCAGACTTAGGCTACCCAGATATCCAGACAAGGCTACCCAGATACTCAGACTTAGGCTACCCAGATATCCAGACAAGGCTACCCAGATACTCAGACTTAGGCTACCCAGATATCCAGACAAGGCTACCCAGATACTCAGACTTAGGCTACCCAGATATCCAGACAAGGCTACCCAGATACTCAGACTAGGCTACCAAGATGCGACTACTTTGACAAAAGTTTTAATATTTAGAGACAGTGACTTTTATTTATTTATTTATTTAAACGTCATAATTTTTCACCTGTAACATAAGTGACCTGCTCTCATTCATGTAGATTTGCTTTTTTGCTGATTAACTAAGTTTTGACCCAAAATATCGGAACTTTTTCTATCTCATAAAAATTGATAAGACAAAATAAACAGCTAAATAAATGCTTAAATACGTACAGTATAACACTTGTGTTTCACCTGGCCGCTTGATTTTCCGCAAAGATAAACATATTGTTCACGTATTTCGCAATTATAAATCAATTAATTATCTGCGACCTATCTGCGTTTCATAAATTAATATATGTGATAGTAAAGGTATATGTTTGATTTTAACATATTATATTAATTTGGCTTTTTGTTCTTGTATGTACTCCTTTATTGCCTAGTTTCTAAATATTTTTATCTTTTTGCTGGTCGAGATAGATTTTTGTTCCTCTGTGTTGAAAAACTTCGAAGAGTCGATGATTATTGATTTTGAGCTATTGAACTAATTGGCTTCATAAATTCGTTGAATGTCTAAGATCTATGTTTACAAACGTAATATGGTTTGTTAAGCTTCCAACCCCAGTCTATGGCCCAACCTGTTTATTAACCCTATAGTCTATGGCCCAACCTGTTTCTGACTCATACTATACAGTCTGGTCAAAAAGTTTATGATCTATCAAACTCCAGTCTATGCCACATTATAGCTTTGGTATCAAACATTAATACGGTTTAATCGGTTCAATTACATTGACTTAATTGATGCGCCCAGTCTATAGCTTAAAGTCTGTAAATCTATGTTATTAACCCTAATTTATGGATTTGGCTAATTGGCTGTAGGAATAATATTTACTGAACTTTTTGCAATTAAATTCATTTTAGACAAACCTGTCTGCGGTTTGAATCCATTTATTACAACTTACGGTTGATTTATTATGATGATCCTAATTGTTTGCCATTACTATATAATTTTTCGACTCATTTGTAATAACCAACATTTACTTCATGGATACTTTAAACTGTATAATTTTACTCTATCGAAACAACTGAAATCAGATCGGTAAGTGATTACTTATTAGTATTAGTTGATAGACTTGCTGGTTTATAGCCTGACTAATGCTGTACATATGTATGTGCATTGCTAGCAGACAAATCTGATCGATTCTTTTGGCATAAATATTTATGATTTCAATTTTAATTTTTAGACTAAACTTATCAGTAAATAAACGTTAAATGCGTTTTTTCATTTAATTGCTTGAAAAAACAACTATATAATCTAATAGCTAAGCAAAAGTTTTTTGTTTTCCTTTTTGAAAATCTACTCAATTCTCTTGCTCTAGAGATGCATTTAGCGCTGAATGAAGTTGATTGCAAAAGGACTAATTCGGTTGAGAAAAATCGCATTTCTATCTCTCCTGAGCATACTATATTGCATGTACATGTAAATGCATGGGCGATACGACAAATACGTTTCTTACCAGACAACAGGCAAAAGCTACATTTCTAGGATGCTGCTCCCTATACACTGTACGCGTTAGTACATACTTTAGTTTTCCATGCCGGATATAGAGAGACGCTTTCACTTGCGGGAGTTTGTCGACCCCTGGTACGTGTAGTCGGATGTGTCAACGCAAAAAATTCTCGTACAGGACGCAAACTGTATATAGGTTCTAATACAGCGTACATGTACATCACTTGCATAATACATGTACCATGTACATGTAGTCACATGTTACAAATACATGTAATTCATCAACCCAAAAAAATTTCACAAAGCCGAGTTATTTTTATCCAGCGCCAAAAGCAGGATCTCCTGTATCAGTCATTGCCAGGTTACTACCACATGATGCGATGATGCGATGTACATTATCTACTACATTATCTACTACATGATGCGATGTACATGTAGTAGATGGCGTGACGTTTCAGGTCACGTTGTAATTTAAGTGTGCCCACGTGCCGGGGCCACGTCGATCGCTGATTTTTTCGTCACCGATCTTGCAGGAAGCTTCCAGCTTGTGTTCCACGTCATGTAGCAACGCTGTATCCTCTGTACAAACTTAATACTACAGGGAAGACCTAGCTGTGCTGCCCTCACATAACGAAAGGCAGCTCAGGCAAGCACACCGATGTCGCAGTTCCTCGTTCCAGATCAATCATTGAGTCAAAAGAAACCGCTGAGATAAATTAATATCAGTGATAGCAGGAGGATCTGCTGCTTGTGCGGCAGCGGTTCGTCAGAAAATTTCAGCCTTGTATAATAGTCTTTAGCACGCAGAGCGTATTAATTTTTTATTTTTATTTTTTAGTGTTACGAAAATCAATAAAATACTAAAGACTTTGGCAAAAAATATACTGAGCAAATTTTTAGCTTTAAATGTGTGCGTTTCCTCTATTTCATTTGTTTACAATGATTCGAGACTATTAGTTATGGCAGCTATTTGAATTGAAAAGGACGGTAATTTTCCAAATTATATTAAATTTTTTTCGCGAGTTAAACGTTTTAATCCACTAGCACTAATTAACTAACCAGCAAAATACTGAGCATTCTACAAGCCTGTAGCTTTTATTTTACTTAGTTTAAACTCATGGCGCATGAAGACCGTGAAGATCGAGTTTATTTTGCCAAGCTAGCTGAGCAGGCCGAACGTTATGATGGTAAGTTTGTAAGTTTGTTTTTTTACCTCAGACTTTGAGTCTAGTATTGTACTGAATTTAGTTTTGTATTTAGATTAGTATTTTCAATCTAATTAATGTAAATATTGTATGTCAACGTGTATGTGTATGTGCACATATATGTGTATGTGTGTGTTAGTTTGTGTCCTATGTATGTTGATACTTTTTTGGAAGCTTAAGTCTTAAAGCCAGTGTTGGGCACCAGTCCGTTTATAAGCGTTAATCTGTTAATAAGTAATAATAAGCGTTAAGATTTTTTATTAATGCTAACAGACTGCCATTAAGATTTTTTGCACTAACAGATTAATGAATTTGTATTAAGCCTAATAATTTTGTGCATTAATGACAAATTCATGGTTAACATTAATTACAATGTCAATGACCCAAGATGCAAAGAAAGAACAAAAATATAAGTCTGACGAGAAGTTACAACATTGCAAATGTATTCAAATTTACCTAAATCCCTAATGTATCTTTTTGTTTATTGGTGATCATGCAAATGTAACAACTTCTTACTAATAAACTTTAATAATGAATTAAAATTGTGAACTCTATTGCTTGCATGTGAGCATCAATCACTTTGATTCACTTCTTTCCTAATCTTCCATAATTTCTGCTGCGCCTATCAATGCTATTGATACAACCTTCCTATTCATATTTTTATTATTAACTAATTAGCTTTCAAGTTTCAAATAAACAAGTTACTTCTTTTACCGTATGCTTACTTTTAGTACTTGTAGTATTATATATACATTTAAAAAAAATTAATATTTATTCTTTTTTAGCTTCTAAATCCCTTAGATAACCTCCGTGTTTTGCTAAAAAGGTGGAAAAGCAAAGACAGTGCATTGTGGAAGTCTGTTTAAAAAAAGTGCAAGATTTCTGTCTTTTTTATGTTAACTTTAATAGATTAATGTTTATTAATGATTATCAGTTAATTTTCTGTTAATTTAACAAAATTAAGAGTTAATAAGTTAATATTTTTGTTGTAATGCTAATGCTTTTGCCATTAATGGAAGTTAAGATTTTTATTAATTGTGTCCAACAGTCAATGCTGCTTAAAGCTATTTTTAGATTAAGCCAAGGTAGTTTGCTTGTTTGTAAAAACAAATGTAAAATTTGACAAAAAATATTATATATAATATAAGACTTAAGAAGTTGGGAATTCATTAAGATATACTGACATAGAAACCTGAAAATGACAAAGAAGAAAAATGTCAAAAAGATTCCTTTTTATATTAGAACTAAAACTATATAGGAGTACTAAAAATAAAAGCAACAAATAAAAAAATTATTCTAGGGAAAAATCCTTTCCTAGAAGGATTTCTAGAGCTAAAAGCATTTGTAAGGAGTTTAGGCCTAGTCTATATTATAGATTATGTTTTATATAGCCTAAGACAGAAAGTATTTGGCTAGTAAGTAAAATGTATACCAGTATATATGCCCCACTTCTAAATTTAAGAAATTGTCAAATTCCATTTGTTAATTCATTTTGACTGCAAGAAATGATTATATTAACTATTCTACTCTAGTAAAGTGTATGCTAGTAAAGTATGCCAATTAAATGTTTAATTAAATGATATACCAATAAAAATTGTATGATTAATAAGCACAGAAACAATGCAACAAGCAATAGATATAGCAAATAATTATTGCAAAATAACAAAATCTATATTACTTGAAAATTAAAAATATTTATTAGTAAAACAAAATAGTTATGTATATTATTGATTTGGATATATTCTTTTCTAGTAATTATAAAAAAGGTAGTCCTTTAGTTTATATTATTGAAATTTGTGACAATTCCTATTAGAAAGATATAAGAAGACAAAACATATATATCATTTAAATCATATATCAAACTAGCAATCCAGTCATTACAATCTTTTTTCTAGTTGTCAAAGTGTCTAATGCCAAATATATATAGAATGAAATGATACCAACAAAGAGATAATAAGTTGTTTAGTAGTAAAAACAACTTTCAACGTAGTTTATGTTCTTCTATATGTTCAGTTGTTTTAGAATTCATAATTAGCAAAAATATAGAACTAGAAGCTTGATACAAGAGCACAAGAAATGCCTCCAGATGGGTCCATGAAAATTGTCCATAGACAAATTAGCTGCAAAGATTTGCCTGCAAGAGATCAAAATTTGCTTGCCAAGCTTTTCCTAGCTCGTACTAAGATTTGCCTACAAAGCTTTTTCCTATAGAATATTTGGCAGCTAGATTCTGTCTGCAATGTCCCTCCCCCAAAAATATGCAGTTATTATCAAAATGTTTGATCAGTTAAATCTTTTTATTAAGACTTACTAAGCATTGCAGAGGCAATGTAGACAAAATATACCATGTGGCTAAATGTGCTGTAGAAAAAAAGCATTGCAGGCAAACCTTGGTAGGAAAAAAACTTGGCAGGAAAAGCTCAGTGGACAAATCTCCTGCAGGCAATTTTCATGGACCCATTTGATACTAGATTGCTTTTTGTAGCTTTGTTCTATCTATTATGGTTTAAAAGTTACAAGTGCTTATTAAAGTTCAAAAACATGATGGGACCTTATTGTGGAATGACCTATTTCACTTTCATGACTGAGACTAGCAACATTACTATTTTGTAATGCAATATCTTGAGCACACTTTATAAATAAGCACATTTATACTTTTAGATATAATTTTGTGACTTATTTTGTTTTTAAGTTATGTCACATAATCACATTTTTAGCTTAATTGCAAAATGCATTGCATTTTTTACTACAAGTTTTCCATCCTGGTATGTTGTGGTAATAAGTAGATACTATGGTACTATAGTATAAAACATGTATATCTTCTGAATGTCTATGGTTTGGAATTTCCTAGTATAATAAATATAAATATATAGTTATTCTTTTTTGTGTGTGCAATATGAACTAATTCAAGTAAAAATTAAACATTTTGGTCATAGACTTTTGCATAGTAGCTTTCTAGCATTAGATACATTATAACAAGTTTTGAAATGTAGAATTAGTGCTTACCTAGGCTTAAGCCCTTTAAAAATAGTTATTGTTACTTTAAACAGCTGATAGATTAATTTCCTAGAATCAAAAAAATTAACAGACATAACTTGACAATTCCCAAAATCTTATTTGGCTATGCATCTTTTGGCCAAAAATGCATGAAACAAAAATTTAATGTAACTTTGGGTAAATTACAAGAGTAATTATAACTGTATTATTCAGGCTAAGTGCCCCATCATCTAAGTTGTACTACATCTGTATTTTTGGGATGGCATTTTTGCAACTTACGAGTACCTTGGCCAGAGCCCTCACTACCCAGTTGAATTGGCTGGGTGTTGGGCATGTATATATGCCAATTGTGATAACTTTGTTAAGCGAGGCAGAAGTGTGGAATTGCAGGAGTAAGTAAAAGGTGCTCGCTTGAGAGCTAGGCTGTTCACATTTATTATTTAGCACTGAGGTGGTGGGTGCAGACAGATTCAAACGCGCGCATGGGGTGGGGTGGAGTAAAATACAATCTCTAAGCCGATCAATAACAACTCCACTGCTAGTGAGTCAACACTACAGTGCATGCAACCTATAGCAAAATTCATCGTGTCACTATGTCACACCAATAAAGTACACTAGTAAAGTGTATGCTAGTATTAGTAAAAATTATGCAATTAACAATCAGAAATAATACAACAATGTCACACTATATATTAATAAAAAACAAAAGCTATATCTCATTTATTGCTATGCATATAGCATTGAAAATCTCTATTGCTAAAGTTCCTAACTATGTAGAATTAAGAGTTCCTCTTACAAAAGCTTTAAAACTAGTATCATTCATCAATTTCCTTTGCTCCACCTTTTATCTATGAAGTCAAGGGCTTTAGTCTTTTGCCTTAATGTGGCCAATATTAGGCCCCTACTACTCACTATGAGAACTAGTTATAAGAAAGTTGTATTCCTATAACTATCCATATGGCATATCTCTATGTTATCTAAAATCTCTCTGTAACTCCCTATAGCCATATCTAGGTATAGTTATAGTGGACCTCTACATGTATTTTATATGACAAAGCAATTCTTTTATAGTTCCCAAAAGGATTATTTTATACTTGTAGGCCTAATTAGAATAGCAATTCTATTTTAAATGTCCATAGCCTACAATAGGAAAATAATATAATGTAAACCTAGAAATATAATACAATTACAATATTACAATTTATCTGTGTTATAAAATCAATTTTAAGTATATTGTCACAATTTTTGTCAAAAAAGCCAAAAAAAGGTTGTAATTTGGTCAATTTTGTGTCTTCCCTACCCTTGGTTTACCATAAATTTATTCCAGGTTGGCTGACGGTTGTGCGTGTATAAATTATGAATGAACTTAATCTATTATCGATAGAAATTGCTATTACTATTAATAACCTTTATTACTCACTACTAATGTTACCCCACAGAAATGGTGGAGGCCATGAAAGCTGTTGCCATGATGGATGTTGAGCTGACAATCGAGGAGCGCAACCTACTGTCCGTGGCCTACAAGAATGTGATTGGGGCCAGGCGGGCCTCCTGGCGCATTCTCAACAGCATCGAGCAGAAAGAGGAGCGCCGTGCCAGCTCGGACAAAGCTGAACTGACCAAAAAGTTTCTTAGCCAAGTTGAAGCCGAGCTTAAAAAGGTCTGTTTCTTTGTGGACTTGTCACTGCACTGCTAAGCACTTGACTGCGACAGATCGCCAAGATGCAGGACTGTGCTGTGCTGTGCCATTTTGCAGTCTGATTCCAAACTTTGAGATAAGTAAGATCTTGCAAAAAAGTTCAAAATCTAATAAAATACCAGCATCCAGAAGTCTGCAGACTCCACGTTTACAGATCATTCAGATTTAGCAATTTATTGATGGAAGTCTTGCAATCTTCAATTATTGAAAAAACTATTGATACTACAAATGAAATATGAATGGCAAAAAATGCGGAACTTTAATTACATTGGCATCCAGCTTGGGAAAAAAACAGGATGTCAATTTGGCATCCGGGATCCATATCGCGAGACAGTTTACTGTGGTAGTTTCAGGCCTTCTGAAGCTTTAGGATTTATGCTGAGCGTAGTTTTTGGGTTGTAAAATTTGAAGCTTCTATATAAAATTGGATGCTGATGCAGCGAAAGAAAATCGCCGTGACCATCTATATTCACCCTGGCAGGTGTGCGAGGACATCCTGGACGTGCTGGACAGCCACCTGGTCCCCAGCGCCACAGCCGAGGAGTCCAAGGTGTTCTACTACAAGATGAAGGGCGATTATCTTCGCTACATGGCCGAGTTCGCCAGCGGGCCCGAGCGGAAGGAGGCGGCCGAGAACAGCCTGACCGCCTACAAGTCCGCCACGGACCTGGCCGCCTCCAGCCTGCCATCCACGCACCCCATCAGGCTCGGCCTGGCTCTCAACTTCTCCGTATTCTATTACGAGATTCTTAACTCGCCCGATCGGGCCTGCAAACTGGCCAAGACCGCTTTTGATGACGCCATTGCCGAGCTGGACACCCTGTCCGAGGAGTCCTACAAGGACAGCACCCTCATTATGCAGCTGCTGCGCGATAATCTCACTCTGTGGACGTCCGATATGGACCGCGGAGAAGGTGCAATTATCTAAAGGGGAGATTAAGCTAGAGGATTATTACCTGAAAGGGAGATTGGGCTAGAGGATTATCTAAAGAAGACATTTAAGCTAGAGGATTATCTGAAGAGGAGATTGCACTAGAGGATTATCTAAAGAGGAGATTGCACTAGAGGATTATCTAAAAAGGAGATTGGGCTAGAGGATTATCTAAGGCGAAGATTGGGCTAGAGGATTATCTAAAAAGGAGGTTGGGCTAGAGAATTATCAGAAGAGGAGATTAGGCTAGAGGATTATCTGAAGGGGAGATTACACTAGAGGATTGTCTGAAGGGGAGATTACACTAGAGGATTATCTGAAGGGGAGATTACACTAGAGGATTGTCTGAAGGGGAGATTACACTAGAGGATTATCTGAAGGGGAGATTACACTAGAGGATTATCTGAAGGGGAGATTACACTAGAGGATTATCTGAAGGGGAGATTACACTAGAGGATTATCTGAAGGGGAGATTACACTAGATGATTATCTGAAGGGGAGATTACACTAAATTACGCTAGAGGATTGTCTGAATTAGGCTAGCAGCTTTCGGCTTAATATCCTTCTAACCTTTAACTTCGTTCCAGATGAAAAGGAGGGCGACGAAGCTAAAGAAGACCCCAAAGAGTGAATTTTGATTCGATTTGAATCTCCACGCGGTTGCTAAGGCGGGCAACAAACTTGAATCAAGAAGAATGCGAAGTGACAGTTTAGTAGGTCATAGCAACAGTTTTTCGCTTAGATTTAGACGGCTTATGCCTACACTGTATCATCATGGTTCATATATATTCCTCGCTTTAAAAAATCAGAACCCGTGACGTGAATAAATTTTTAGAAACTGTTTCTGACTAATTTGCAAAATGTAAGCTCTTTATCTCTCTGTCTAATTTTCTTGCCTACTTTTTGGCGCCCCTTTTTGTTTTCAACACACATTTCCTGCATATTAATGTCGTCGTTGTCTTTTTGCGATATGATACGATTATTGGCTATCACTAATAATATAGATACTCGTATGTTTTAGTAAACATTTTTGATCAATTGGTTAATAATTAAAGTATAAAGCATTCATTTTTTCCACACGCAACTCCAAGGGTCTTTTCGCCTCGAATAGGGCTAATTTTTAATTACTAAATATAAGCAATATAACAGCTATAACTATCAATATTATTCTGTTGCTTAATAGCGCTTGTCACTAATCATTTAATAATATTAAGTTTTTGCGTTTCTTTTTGTGTAGTTTCTTTGATTCTTTATACGAGTAATTAAGTTCAAGCACGCTGTCAGAGACGCTATGGGATTGATGAGATAAATTGAGCCCTTGTCAAAGGGGACAAATCTCGAAAATGTTTAAATTGATATTGTGCGTTCGTAGAAATTACGTGAATGTAAATGCTAGACTTTTTTTCATAAGCCCGAGATTGTATGCAATAACTGTATAATACAATGTATGCAGTAACTTGTATACATTGAAATTATATTATACTTACAATAGGTTAAAGAGTACCTTCCGAGGACCACTGTAGTAGAAGGACTCTGCACTCACGAATCACGGAAATAAGGTACAAAACAATTTCCATTGCCTGTAACTCTCTTCCCACCCGGGGTAACCCCTTTCCTCCCAGTGGCTCATGAGAGCGCTATTTAAGAGTCTGCGCCCCCCTTTTCCCAGCCAGACTCTCGACTGGAACCCCCTTCTCGTTTGAACTCACCCCGAACTCACTCCGAGCTCCAGATATTCGAAGGGACCCTGCGTGTAAGCCCGAGACTCCAGACCAGAACAGCTCCCCTCCCGACTGACTGACCACGGCCTAATCTAACTTAACTAAAATAATAATAGTTAATTGCTTGTAGTCTGTGTCCAATAATCAACCGTCAATAATAATTAATATTCAGTTTTCTCTGGCCAACTAACTTAAGCCAGCTAACTAATCTAATTTGTGTGTTAAACGGTGTCTTAGCCGAAAGCACTTTATTCGCACTTTATTCGGAAGCACTTTATTCGACCCTCAGTGGTCTCTCAAGAGAAGTTCTAGGGCAAATGCGAGAAAATTTTGAGCTTTAGAGCTTTTCCCGCGAATATCCGCGGTGGTGGCAGCGCACTACTACTTACAGTAACACTTTGGACAAATTAGTTTATCTTAAGTTTCCCGTATCGGCTACAATTTCTGCATTCGGCATTCTGATTGTCGGCAAAACTAGACCGCTCAGCCGCGACCACATGAGCTACCCCCCTGAGCCTGAGGAACTTAGCAGCCGGAGCTCCCCTTCATTTGCAAGCCGAGATCTTCGCCCGAGTTTGTTTGAATCGTCGGAAACAGCACCGATTTGAACGGCTGAAAAGCGAGCGAAATCGCTGAGGCAACTTACTTACTACTACTACTACTAATCGCAACCCACAGTCAATTAAGAAAGAGATTTAACCCCCGTCCTCAAATGCATTAGATTTTAAAACTCGATTTTCGTGTCGAAAGTTTACAAGTGCTCAACAAATATTTGTATGAGTGTAGTTCTAGTTCTTTATAAAGCCTTGTAAATGCAATAAGCCCATACGAATTAGAGAAATAAATAGGATCGCTAAAATAAAAATAGGGCATAGTCTCGAAAAATTGAGCCAAGTGGCTTGTAATAATTAGAATTACATGATAGCGTAACGGTGTTTCTCTGTTAATTTGTGTTTCTTTGTGGTAACAGTGTTTCTCTGTGTTTTCTCTTACTTTATGGTAATGGCTAGAGTTCTGGCACCAGAACCAATTTTCTAATGGCTATGGATTGATCCAGGTGTGGAATTCAAGTAGTGCAATTTATGGGTATAATATAGCAGAAACATTTTACTTACTTAATGGGTGGTTGATATTGAGATTTTTTCAAGATAAGATAATAGAAAATGATGAAATTCAAAACAAGATACTTCTAATGTTTAAAGACTTCATTAGTAGATAACTGCCTGCAGAAGATGGGTGCTGACCATTTCGGCGAAAGACCACTTCGGCGAAGGCCACTTCGGCGAATGACCATTTCGGAGAATCCACTTCGGCGAATGAAATGACCACTTCGGCGAAGCCTGTGAAACTTAACGAAAAATTAGTGTATCAAAACAAGACAACGGAATGCTAGTACAGCGGAGAAATTAATATCCTCTTCTTGTAATATTGAGTTCATCGCGATCTACTACACCTTTTCACGTTCAATTTTGATCAAAGTCCAGTTCTAAAAAACTAGGGGAAATTCAATAAAAACAAACCCCAGTTCAAAACATTCTGTTTATACTGCCACCGAAGCAAGGTTTAGCCATAGACAAAATTATCCCCAGTCTGAATTGAACTTCCGCTAGTTTTTTTAGAACTGGACTTTGATCAAAATTGAACGTGAAAAGGTGTACATGTACACAAATAATCTTAATAATACGTATAATAAAACCTATATTGCCAAAGTGCCTTAACTAATAGCGAAGAGATTTTATGTGACATAATCGCCACATTTTGGGGAAGGTGCTGATTGACGAACTGTTTATTATAAGACTATCAAATGTAGCCTTTTCGCGGCCTGCTCGGCCTGCTCTGTGGGGTGCTATATAGCGCATAAAAATGTGCAAAATATAAACATGCTGTATTGGCTTAGACTCACAGGCTTATTATCGAAGGAATTTGGCCTGACGAAATCAGACTGGGCCATCGATGCCGAACCCCAACCTTCTGGCACGTACGGCAAATAGGCAGCGTAAGAACGAGCGCCCTGAGGAACCAAGCGATCTTCAGTTTGAACTGCAGGAGAACGCTCTGCCGGCAGGGTTTCTGCAGAGAGATGTTCACTCAGGAGCTCGGCGCCACATCATCTTTGCAACGAACGAAGGCCAAGCAATGCTTGCGCAAGCTCCAGACTGGTTCATGGATGGGACTTTCCACGTGGTAAACAAGCCCTTCGTTCAGCTGTACACCATCCACGCTTTCATCATGGGCCATGAGGATAATCGGAAGCAAGTGCCTCTGCTGTTTGTGCTGATGTCAGGCAAGCGACGGAAGGATTACCACAAGGTTCTGAAGGCTATTAAAGAGCTCATCCCATGTGCTTCGTAAGTACTATTTTTACATGTGCATGTGCAAGTATGTATAGCTCGTAGAGTATTAGTGTATACAATTCTACCGACACAATTAAGACTCAAATTTTATTTATGAGAAAACAATTTTTCAATTAAAAAAACTTATTTCTCCCTTCTAACAGGCCTAAGACATTTGTTCTTGATTACGAGGCCGCAGTGTGGCGAGCTTTGCGCAAAACTTATCCAGGTGGCCGCATCAGGGGGTGCGTCTTTCACTTCACTCAGGCGGTTTGGCGTCATATTCAAAGCCTAGGCTTGCAGAGAGCCTACCGCGACGATGACGACACCCAGAGTTTCTGTCGGAAACTCATGGCGCTTCCATTTCTGCCTCATCACGAGATGGCAGCAGCATTCTACGGCTTGCGCGCAACACTGGCCGCAGGTCAACCTGCTTCGCCACAGCTTACGGCACTTTGCAACTATGTTCAGGTAATTAATCTATCTATTACAGAATTTACATTATACATGTACCTACAATGTAAAACACTACTGTAAATATATGAATGAAAAATTCAATTAATTGCTAAAGATAGTTGCCCTTCAAAATTCGCATGTACATGTACAGTTGTACACTGTACACGAAAAACTATTCAAGCTTTTTTTAACTAGTCAGTTATACACTGTAAATTCATACACGGCTCTACTCCTTTCATTTTGCCAGAACACGTGGATCACCAGCGACATATTCCCACTTGAAAGCCTCTCTGTTTTTGGTGAAAGTGTGCGCACTAACAACGACGTCGAAGGGTGGCACAGAAGACTGAATGCCCGTGCTCAACGAGGCCAGCTGCCCTTCTACCTACTGATCCGGTTGCTTCATGAAGAGGCCCGTCTGGTCTTCGTGGAGAGCCGACTGTTAGAACAAGGCGCTGCTCGACGAGTTGAACGAGCAGCTTATCTCAAGCGCCAGATGAAGTTTGCTTCACTCTGGGCAGACTACGAAACTGGTCTGCGTACCGCTACCCAGCTGCTGCACGCCTGTAGCAAATTGAATGTGCCGTGATCATTTCAGTAATAACGAATACGTGCGCTACCTAGCGAGCAATTGACAATTCATACTATTCATTCATGTTATATGTATACGAGCTCGTGCGTATATACATGTAAAGCTAAAAATTTTTTACTGTATATGCTGTATACCTGCTGCTGATCTACATGTACATGTACATGTATACATGCATGTGCATTTAATTTCGAAACCAATAAAGTGCATTCGTACTAAAGGCACAATTGTTTTCCTCCTGATTTGAGTTCGACTTTGACTTCGTTTGTAAAGCAAAATTACAAGTAAACTGACAATTAGCTAGCTAGGTTTTCAATTAGAAAGTGGACGTTTTAAGAACATATATGTACATTTAATTTTTGCGACATGCATTTAAGATTATTCTTAAAACTACTCCTGTTTAAAGTGAAGAAATAAGGTCGTCAGAAATCCATATCTGAAATACCCGGGTAAAAAACATGCTAACTTCCCAAGTCACCTGTACATTTGGATGACATTGTTGACTTACCGAGTACTTAGCAATGGTTTGTTTTTTCTTAGGTTATATATACCTACTATCTTGACATGAACTCTAGCCATTGCCTATAGTATCTTATGGATGAGCTAAATTTAAGATTATGGAATACAATTGAAATTCAATATGAATTAGGGAATATAAATTTGAACATATTAGCTGACTCACTAAGTATTCTGTGTTAAGAAAGTAAAACAAAATTTGCAGTTGTAGTAATTTTGAGCACTTAATTTTTAGTTTTAGTCATAAAATACTATTAAAATTTAATTATATAAAGTTAAATATACTATATTATATCGTTCGCCGAAGTGGTCATTGCATTCGCCGAAGTGGATTCTCCGAAATTGTCTTTCGCCGAAGTGGCCTTCGCCGAGGGTCTACGACGTTTGCCTGCGGGACGTTTGCCAGCCGACGTTTGCCTGCTGGACGTTTGCCAGCCGACATTTGCCAGCCGACGTTTGCCAGCCAAAATTTGCTAGCCAGTCAGTGAAAAATTTGATACTGAAACATTCGCAGTTTAGCGGTTTGACAAAAACCATTTTTACTCCAACTTTTTGACGGTTATTCGCATATATACAAGTTTGAATGTGAAAATATTAGATAGATAGATAGGATTTCACTTTAAATGTGAAAATATTGTTTACTTTTGACAATTGTGTATCGTTTTTCCCAGTTTGAGATGTTTGATTTTTGATGTGCGAAAGAAGACGCGCAGATTACAACGGGAATCTCCAGCGATTAAGTTATGAGGCAAACAAAAAAAGCTGCTGAGCGGTAATTCTGGCTCATATATTTCTCAGTTCATTGGGAGATCCAAAAGTAAGCAAATTGATTCAAATTCTGTTGTATTACTATTCAAGTAAGCCAGGAAACTGCGATCTCAACGTACATGTGTAGACGAGTCGAATGCGGTACGTTTTTATAGTAAGCTATATAGCTGAATAGCCAGACAAGCCGCCAGTAGCAAGCTAGTAGGATAGCAAGCGCTAGACACTACGTATGCAAAGCTTAGTCACGCCAAGGACTACTAAAGTAGAAGTACGCAGCACTCAAAATCTATGAAAAATGTTTTGAAGGCCATAGGGAAAAAAAAAGTTTTCATCTTTTCAGCACAACCATTGTTATTGCTTTCATACGAGGCAAACCCAATGTTCATCTTTTGATAGGTTGTGCCAAAATCGTTGTTAAACTAGATATTAGACGTTAGACTGATGAACTGCATAATTTATATATTTTGCTTTCAAACTTGTGTATATGCGAATAACCGTCAAAAAGTTGGAGTAAAAACGGTTTTTGTCAAACTGCTAAACTGCGAATATTTCAGTATCAAATTTTTCACTGACTGGCTTTATATTGGCTAGCAAATTTTATCTGGCAAACTTCCGGCAAGCAAACGTCGGCTGGCAAACCTCGGCTGGAAAATATCCCGCAGGCAAATGTCTAGCAGGAAAACTTCGGCTGGCAAACGTCCCGCTGGCAAATGTCGGCTAGCAAACGTCAGCTGGCAAATGTCGGCTGGCAAACGTCCCGCAGGCAAACGTTGGCTGGCAAACGTCCGTCAGGCAAACTTTGGCTGGCAAACGTACCACTGGCAAACGTTGGCTGGCAAACGTCGGCTGGCAAATGTCGTCTGGAAAACGTCCCGCAGGCAAACGTCGGCTGGCAAACGTCCCGCAGGCAAACGTCGCTATCCCTTTGCCGAAGTGGGCTTTCGCCGAAATGGACTGAAACCCAGAAGATTGCCAGATCCATAGCCATTAGAAAATGGGTTCCAGTGCCAGAACTCTAGCCATTGCCATTTTTACAAACAATTCTGCCATTGTTGTTACCAATTTTGTTATAGGCCTATATAATAGTGTTCTGTATTTGTAAATTACTTAGGCTATCTTTTAACTTAACTTATTCCACTATTATCTCAAAGCCAACAAGTTGTCTGAGGTACTACTTTTGCCTTTTATACAGGGTGGCCCACACAATGCCCCCAATTTAAAGTGTTAGGCCTAATAACTTTTGTCATTTGCAACCAATGTTGAAATTGACAAAATTTTAATGTAATATTGCTACAAATATTATATTAATTATATTTGCAAAAAAATTTTGCACACAAGTATTCACACACAGATAAAAGTAGAGGTCCAAAATTGAATTTTAAAAAAGCAACCTGTAGGCCTACCATATTTATCTTGCTTTGTGTATGTGTGTATTATTATATGCTTATGTATGTGCATAAATTTTGCAAATATAATACTAATAGCATTTTAATTTAAATTAGGCATGTTAGGCCTATATATACAACTAGACTGTCCTATAGATATTCAACTATTGATTCCTAAGTTGTACTTAGGTTATTTTAGACCCTATATCTAGTTTCAAATAATATTTTTAGAACAAATATAAGGACTTCAATGAAGGTCCATGTTTACCAATGTACATGCAAAAGGCAAATTTAAAAAGTAGACTAGGCTTTTTCCTAATAGGCGCCCTATATAAAATCAAATAATAAAATAAAGGCTCTAGGCCTATGCTTTTTTAGAAAGAGTATAAACTTCTAAAAGCAGTATAAAAAAGAATCCTAACCAAAAATAATTGCTTTTTAAATGCATCAAATAGCATATAAGAAATTAATTAAAGTGAATTACAAAATAACTGTCAAAACAAGACCAAAATGGGAACTTTCAACAATTGGTTAATTGTGCACTAATATGCCAAAACTGTGCCACCAACTATATCAGTTGTTTAGGCTATTTTTGGATGCTTTTAATTGTGTACAACTATGCTATAAATCTGGGGTTTTTTGTGTGAATGGGTGCAAATAGCATCCTGGTCTTAAAAATCGTACCCTGAAATTTGACTCGCAATGTCATTGATTTCACTAGCTGCTAAATTGACAAACATGGTGATACTTAGCTTGTGCAGTTCTATTTTGGCATAGGCAGCGACTAGTATGTCCTTGATGTTGCTAGCTGCTAAACTGGTGAGTGTGGCAATGCTTGGCTTGCATAGCTCAATTACTTTGGTACAAGCAGCAGCCAATATGTCATTAATATTGCTAAGTGCTATGCTAGCTACTGAACTAGTAAGTGCAGTGACGCTTGGCTTGCACTGAAAAGGTGCTTTTTGGCTGCCTCTGCCCTCTCAGCTGCTATCTTGGCCAATGTAGCAAACTAATGTTTGGCAGCATCTGCTATCATGGCTGCCATCTTGGCCAATTCAGATGCACTCTTAGTCAGTGTGTCATCATGCATTTACTGGGCAATGTCTATGTGGCCATTGGCGCTATTTAGGCAACATTTGGCCTGCTTGGCTTTAAAAGCTGCCACATTTGCAGCATTGTTGGCCTTGCTTAACTCGTCACTTGTAGCCACCTCCATAATAAGAGTTAAAATAACTTCAATCAGCATTGTGATTCTCCTTATCTGTGTTAAACTTTTGTCTAAATGGCACATTCCTTTTTTATTCCTTTTGGTATCATCTGAATATTCTAGCAGTCAAATATTGGAATGAATAAAAGTTTACCAAAAATTTGTTGGTAATACTACATTCATTAATTAAGTTACAATTGTTATTCCTGCTAGTATACATAACTTTGTAATGCAATATAGTATATCATTAGAGATTTAGTATATTTAGATTACCACAGTAATGAAAAACAACATTAAATTATTACTAATGCATTTCTATTATTCTCATATTAAAGAAATATGTTATTTGTGTTGTTTATCTTGATAAATTATTTGAATTAATTTCATACTTTGATCAGCATTGCAATTCTACTTATGTATTAAACTTTTGTCTAAATGGCACATTCCTTTCCTACTCATTTTGGTATAATATGACTGAATCTGCCAGTAGTCTAATAATATCATGATTAACTATTCAACAAAATCTAAATTAATATAAATTACACAATAACTTTAATTCATGCTTCAAAATAAACAATTTTTTGTGTATAACAGTGTATTTTCATTCAAATATTATTTGCCCATTTGGACCTTAAAAGTTGTCCAATTAACAGAAATATGATAATCATATCTACTATATATTACATACAAAATCTACTACTTGAACTACACAATGAGCAAACTCTATGCATACATATTCAAATATTCAGTTGCCATCAATGGGTATATACTGGATACATTAAATTATATGTGCAAAACTGACATTTTAAAATAGCCATATTTTTTAGGAAGCATACATATTATACAATATACCTTTATGCAAAAAAATATATTACATATAGTTTTCTTATATCCAATAAATCTTTTACAAAATGCAGTTTGTTGAAAAAGAAGTAAGAACTGGTAAAAAGAAGGACACACAAAAGCATTTATTAAATGTGCTATGGCACAACTGGTACAATTGTAGCAAGTGTGCCAAGTGTGCCAATTGTTTTCATTGGCCAATTAGCAATAAAAAGGTTGTTTATGCCAAGTATGCCAAAAAGGACATACAAAGACATTTACAACTGTGCCAAATGGCATAGCTAAGGCACAACAGGTACAATTGTGCAGTGTGCCAAAAAGTATACAAAAACAATTATAGCTCCGTCAAAGGGTATATTTGTGGCACAACTGGCACACTTACTATTTTTGAAAGGACAATTATTTTCAATCAATATATATATATTATTTGCATTATTATATATCCATATCAATGTCACTCATAAAAAAGCATCAAGGTAAATTAAACTAGTCACTGACACTAGCAAAGTAACTTGGTACTACAAAGTACTTGGTACCCAAATATCTGGCAAAAGATGACATATTTGTGGCCACCCTTAAGCTTTATTTTATTTTTATTTATTTTTCTTTTCATTTGATATATTGAGCACATCAGCCTTAGCTGGGGTATTAGACCTTTTTCATCTAATTTTAACAAAACTCGCATTCAATTTCATCATTCTATATTTAGCTACTTCAACCATCATTCAAATTTGGCAGAGACCCATTCAATTTCGGCAATTGGATATTCTATTTCACACTATAGTAAGGGCAGTATTTCTGTCTATGGACAAAACTTGCTCCTGCATGTAGATTTCCCATTCAATTTTGGCATGCTGCATTCAATTAAAACATAGGTATGGGGCCAGAGACCAAGGTGGCATTATGAGTTGCACCAGATGGATGTAATCTTGCCCATTCTCTTGTGCCTCAAGAAGATGGGCTCTGTCTCCATCAGACACTTGTCCATATAGCCTTCAGTGTTCAACCTCATCATATTTGTCACCAATTTATTCTTCAGCTGAATCACAGATAGCTACAGTATTTGTTGTCAGTTTAAAAGGGGGCTGTTTAAGATTGATACAGTACACTAAAAAAAGTGCATCAAAATGTTATGCTGAAATTGAATGCAACATTCAAAAGTCAAAGGATACTGAGCTAATATATAGAATGTCAGTGTCGTTCAAGAAGTGAAGCTGAAATCTCGATTCCTCAGGCACTTTACTTTTTGACCATAAACAAAAAAAACAAAAAGCAGCATTCAACCAGAGAATACCGAGCAAATAATACTGAGTGTTTGCACAAGACTATTCTTTTCTTAAACTTTTGACTGAACTTTAACTTTAAATGTCCTTGTACTCCAACAGAAAAGACATCTTATTATTAAATGACTTCCTTAATAAATTTTGTTTATGGTCAAAAAGTAAGTGCCCAAGGAATCGAGATTTCAGCTTCACTTTTTGAACGACACTGGCATTCTATGTATTAGCTCAGTATTCTTTGGCCAAAATTGAATAGGAAATCTGCATGTAGGAGCAAGTTCTGTCCATAGACAGAAATAATGCCCTCACCATGCTATGAACATAGATCTATTCCTTCATCCATGGCTATGAAGTATAAGATAACACCCCTTGATTTGTTTTTTTTGGCGTGAAGAATGGCTGAGGATGCGTTTCTAGGCCGAGGCGAAGCTAAGGGAGGACACAAATCTGGGGGTGTTATTATATTTGAGCAAAAGTGTGGCTCATCCAGGCGCTGTTCTGCATTAGCTGATTTCACGGCCAGGCTGTGAAATATTTCCTGGCCTGGCCATTAAATAAATGCGTTACATACCATAGACACTGGACTGAGCCACCCTGGGGTTTAAATGAAAATATCCAATTGCCGAAATTTAATGCTGCTTGCCAAAATTGAATGACGATTGAAGTACGAGTAGCTAAATATAGAATGATGAAATTGAATGTTGGCTTGCTGAAATTGAATGGAAAAATGTGTTTGCTATTAATATTGTATTTGTCAATCTAATGTATCTGAGTTCCAAGTTAGAAATTTTTATTTTTATTTTAGCTTTGATAATTTTTAGAACCCTTTTTTTCCAATCACTAGGAAAAATTTCCTATCACCATTATTTTGGCTACTGAGCCCTACTACAATAGTAGTATGATGGATAAAGCACTTAAAATTCTCCTATGTTAAATTTTACAAATGATTACACATTGTCGTTCTATTACAATTTCAAATCTAAATATTGCTATGTTGCAGCCTAGATCATGTCTGTAGTGAAGAAAGCCTTCGAAGGCTCTGGCAAAAAGGCCCAGGCGGCAGCCCAGGACAGCCCAGCCAAGGCCGACAGGCTTGACCCGTTCCGCAATAAAAATGAAATCAAATCCAAGAAGCAGAAGCGCTCGCAGGGCAGCTCGCACTACAGGCCGAAGGCGCCAACGGAGCTGACCCCGCTGCCGCTATTGAAGGACGCCGCTTCCGGCGACCAGCTCGACCTGTTTGTGAAGAAGATGCAGCAGTGCTGCGTTGTATCTTCTCCGACCCTGTGTCTGATCTCAAGTCCAAGGAGGTGAAGCGGACCTGCTTGAACGAGCTGGTAGACTTTGTTACCGTGACCAGAGGCGTGCTGCAGGATGCCACCTACCCCGAGATAGTTCGGATGGTGAGTTTAAGTTAAAAATCAAAATAACCTACCCAGCACTTTACACCTCTGAGCCGCTCTGACCGATATAAGTTGCAGAAGTCTGCATAATCCATGTTTACAGGTTACTTAGAAGATTAAACATGTCTTTTGAGAGACCTTTTTTATTAATCACGAGGGCTCCCAAAAACACCCGAGGGATCTATGAGAATAGCTCCAGAGAAAGTCCCGAAGGATCTATGAGAATAGCTCCAGAGAAAGTCCCGAAGGATCTATGAGAATAGCTCCAGAGAAGGAAGTCCCGAAGGATCTATGAGAATGGCTCCAGAGAAAGTCCCGAAGGATCTATGAGAATGGCTCCTGAAAACAAGGCATGTTTACTCAGATTTTGCAATCGATAGAAGTCTTCAAAAAATCCAAAAAATTAAAAAAAGATGAATACTTCAAATGAAATATAAATTGCAAAAATGCAGAAATTTACGAATTTGGTATCCGGGGTCAAAGTTCGGGATTCCAACAGTTTAATTTTAATGTGTCATGACAGGAGCCCAAGTAGGGCACAAAAAACAGTTCACTAATAGCAGCAGCAGGTAGGAGTCGACGTTTTGATCCGAGGTTTCGTAAAGCCCCATTAGATGATGCCTTTATTGCGGAAACGATTTGAAAAAGTCATTTAAAAACTTTCATTTTTATTGAAGATAAAAGCGTCAAGTGACAATGTTGGTTTTCGCAAACACTGGGCCATTGGGTCACCGCACATTACAGATTGCCTGCAACATATTCCGAACTTTGCCGCTGTCTGATAATGTCGATTTTGATCCTGAGGAGGACGACCCGACTTTGGAGGCTTCTTGGCCGCACTTGCAGGTACTGTTGCCATAGCTTTGAAGCTCATTGGGCATTGCGACTGATCATTTTTACTCACACTTCATTAGGAATCGCCCTCTCTCACTTCATTAGGAATCGCCCTCCCTCACTTCATTAGGAATCGCCCTCCCTCACTTCATTAGGAATCGCCCTCCCTCACTTCATTAGGAATCGCCCTCCCTCACTTCATTAGGAATCGCCCTCCCTCACTTCATTAGGAATCGCCCTCCCTCACTTCATTAGGAATCGCTATTTAATTCACCAGAAAATGTCCCTTTGCCTGGAGCCATTTTCAATGATTTCTGCTTTCTAACGATAAACTGAACAAAATTTTGCTTTTAACTTTAATTTTTCAGTTTGTGTACGAATTCTTTTTGCGCGTTTTGGAATCGCCCGACTTCCAACCGTCCGTGGCTAAGAAGTACATTGATCAGAGATTTGTTCTGCAGGTAAGGCTTTCGAGTGTATAGATTCTTGATAAGTCTAGACCGGTTGCAGACCGGCCTGCAATCAGTGAGTAGTTGCAATGAATCCAGACCGGACTGCAATCAGTGAGTAGTTGCCATGAATCCAGACCGGACTGCAATCAGTGAGTAGTTGCAATGAATCCAGACCGGCCTGCAATCAGTGAGTAGTTGCAATGAATCCAGACCGGACTGCAATCAGTGAGTAGTTGCAATGAATCCAGACCGGCCTGCAATCAGTGAGTAGTTGCAATGAATCCAGACCGGCCTGCAATCAGTGAGTAGTTGCCATGAATCCAGACCGGACTGCAATCAGTGAGTAGTTGCCATGAATCCAGACCGGACTGCAATCAGTGAGTAGTTGCCATGAATCCAGACCGGACTGCAATCAGTGAGTAGTTGCCATGAATCCAGACCGGACTGCAATCAGTGAGTAGTTGCCATGAATCCAGACCGGACTGCAATCAGTGAGTAGTTGCCATGAATCCAGACCGGACTGCAATCAGTGAGTAGTTGCAATTATCAATGCCCCGCAGCTGCTCGAGCTTTTCGATAGCGAGGATCCGCGCGAGCGCGACTTCCTCAAGACGGTGCTGCACCGAATCTATGGCAAATTTCTCGGGCTTCGAGCTTTCATACGCAAGCAGATTAATAACATATTTCTGCGCTTCATCTACGAGACTGAAATGTTTAATGGCGTAGGCGAATTGCTGGAGATTCTGGGCAGCATCATCAACGGGTTCGCCCTGCCTCTGAAGGCCGAGCACAAGCAGTTCCTAGCGAAGGTGCTGATGCCGCTGCACAAGGCCAAATCCCTGGGAATGTTTCACGCGCAGCTGGCCTACTGCGTTGTGCAGTTCCTTGAGAAGGACTCCAGCCTCACCGAGCAGGTGGTGCTCGGACTGCTCAAATTCTGGCCTAGAACAGTGAGCTCCAAGGAGATCATGTTCCTAGGAGAAATTGAGGAGATTCTTGATGTTATCGAGCCCGCTCAGTTTGAGAAAATTATGCGGCCTCTGTTCAAACAGATTGCCAAGTCCGTGAGCAGTTCGCACTTTCAGGTGAGCAAATTGTGCATATGCTTAAGGTGCAAAGTGTCAAGTATTTTTAAAGTATTTTTAAAGAACATTAATTCTTTCTGTCTACTATTAGTAGCTTAATTAGCTAATAATAAATCATTTTTGTTCACTGCAGTGGCTTCATTTTGTCTTCTGGGGCTCCTTTAAGAAAGGAATTATTAGGGTCAAAGTATTGTATGTTAGGCTTCTTTGCTAGACTGGCAAAATATTATATTTGCAGGATATATTAACGTCTTCGACAATATCGTCCTACAACCCCAGTGCTGCTGAGACAATTCTGCCCACAGGGTGTACAGCAACAGGACGGTTTAATCATCAGGCATGTACATGTACACTCTCTTCGCCTTGGGGGCTGGCTTTCAAGCCCTATGAAAAATTGACCTGAATTTTCACCCTACTCTTCACCCGAAATCGTCAGCACTTTGCGGGTGTAAAAACTTGCCGGGCTACTGGCCCGGAATCGTTACGAAAAGTTCGTTTTTCGGGCGATGCACCCGTGCATGCACCCGCATTTATACCCGAATATTTACGGGCGATTCACCCAGAATTATTTTGCGCCGAAAAATCCGGGCCAGTTAACCGATATTTTGCTTGCAAATCCGGCCCGAAGAGCTGGTCATATTTCCTGCTTTTGGTCTTAGTGATAGTCACGATATTATAGTACGTTTTTAGAGGGCATAAACTTTACGGTGACTGCCACTTTTCATACTGCAATAAAACTTGTATCTAGTTGAATAGGAAGATTTTGCATGTACGAGCTAAATGACCCCCTCCAAGAGAGCTACATGTATCGAGAAGAAAAATAAGGCAATTCTGGAGGGATTCAATAAGAAATCTAGATCTAGATAGAAATGTTTAAGCTTGGCCACATAATAAGAAAAAGTGTGCGCGATAGTTTATTTAAATATTTAATGAATGCATTCAATACGTTCAGTAAGCAAAAGCATTAAAGCATTAAAGTAATAAAAGCAAAGGAGGGTTAAGAAAAGAATCGAAACAGAAACAAACAAAGTTGTAAAGAAGATAACATGAAGGGGCTTGACGTAGAGAAATTCTGAAGAAAACCATAAAAAGGAGAAATAACTAACTGTATTTATAGGGCATTTGCAGCTAAGAAATGACCAAATATACTAGTACGTTTGCGACTGAAAAGAGGTAGATCTAAGGCACAGAGTGCAAGGAGAGGGGTGCACACAGAATGCACATGTGAAATAGCTAAGATAGGGAAAGTATTAGCGCGACCATGGAGAAAGGAGAGAAACGATGTGAGGGGGAAATAGCAACATTCGGAAGGATAGGAAGAACCGAAATCAGTAATGGGGTCTGGTGCAAATTAAGGTGACTTCGAGATCCCTCCCTCCCAGTCGCAGCCACATTACGAAGCAATGAAAAAAACAAATCAGTGTAGAACAAAAGCAAATGCGATAGAAATTCATAAGTTCAAAGTTTAAGTATAGATTTATAACTCAGCGAGCGACAGGATGCGATACTGCGCTTGATTGAACATGTCAGCGGTGTCACTGGTCGTGAGCCTGGTACTGGGTGGCGTAACAGCAGATTCTGGCAGCTGAGATGCTGCAGCACCAGTTAGGCTGGCTTGCTAGCCAGCTACTCAAAGCAGCGCACCTGGAGTAGAAGGGGGCGCAGTTGCAGAAAAGCGTCAATAACGTTTTAAACAACACTACAATACAAAAAAACGAAAACATCACCTGGTTTGGTCTTCGTCGCCTAACACCAGTCCTGGGCTGGAGTATGCCGCCTAACACCAGTCCTGGGCTGGAGTATGTCGCCTAACACCAGTCCTGGGCTGGAGTATGTCGCCTAACACCAGTCCTGGGCTGGAGTATGTCGCCTAACACCAGTCCTGGGCTGGAGTATGTCGCCTAACACCAGTCCTGGGCTGGAGTATGTCGCCTAACACCAGTCCTGGGCTGGAGTATGTCGCCTAACACCAGTCCTGGGCTGGAGTATGTCGCCTAACACCAGTCCTGGGCTGGAGTATGTCGCCTAACACCAGTCCTGGGCTGGAGTATGTCGCCTAACACCAGTCCTGGGCTGGAGTATGTCGCCTAACACCAGTCCTGTAGTGACGGCATAGTCCCGGCGACGACGCTTAGCAGTCCCAAGGTCATCAGATATTAATGGCCAGAGGAAAACTTGGCTGAGGGGCATGTATACATAGCATAAATGACTTAGGAGCATGGTATGATGATGATGCTAAAATTCTGTTTATTGAGCAATAAAATCTAAACCTAAATTAAAAGGCAACAAAATTGATTATTAATAATTTTTCTTTAATTATAATGGTATAAGTACAGTGCTTGGAATGTTAAATCTGATGGTAAATGTTTATTCTACAAAACATATTCAGATTATTAGATCTAAAAAATTCATATAAGAGCAAAAGGAAGGCTTATTTATAAGATATAAAGGGCCTTTACGAGCTATCTCTGGGAATATGTTAAATTGCAAAACTTTTTCAAGTTATTAGCTTCCTTGAAAAATGCTCAGTTCTAGGCTTTAGGTTCCCTTAGAATATAATAAGTTATCAAAATTATATTAAATAAAATACAAAAAGCATTCAGATTAAAAAATAATGTGAGTACATAGCTTTTAAAAAAGTACTATATAGACTACAAACTTGAAAAAGAAAAAATTATATTAATGCTACTCAGAGTTTTATATTTGAACTTTATAAATGATTTTTTAAATTGATTTGTTACTTATGTTCTAAAACTTTTTACCATTCAGCAAGCTCTCTGTGCTCATATACAATACTTATCTTTATTATAGGTGAAATATTAATTAGGATAAGTTTTCTAAATTATTTTCTATTTTTACTAACGTTAAGTAATAAATAAATAGGCTAATTACTGGACTTAATTAAATTATAATTTACTATGTGACTGCCAATTCCTGAACCAGGGCAGGGGCAGGGGGTCAGTCCTTGCTATTGACTCATTTAGTGAAATACCTCACATTGACTATTTTTGAAGTTAAATAAACTTTTTCTGTTAGATTATGATAAATTAATAAAAAAGTAAAAAAACACGCTTCACTAGCTAGCACATATCGAAGTTCTGAAAACGTGGCGTCTGAAATTTAAATTTTTTTCGGGTAACAAAAAACAAGCAAAATTGTTTCCTAGCTTTTTTCACATTGGTCAGCGCAATGAAAGAGTGAAAAGCACAGCAAATACTTAATAAAAAATAGATTTTAGCCTGTGAATAGCTTATTCAGAAACAGGTTTTATAGTAAGCGACTGTAAATGATTTCGACACATTATTTCCCACCATTTGTGATCGATATATAAACTCCTATAATCGTACTTTTTAAAATAATAAACATACATGTACGGTTGAATCTTGGAACCTGGGCACCTAGCTTCCTACTCGTTCAGCTATATCGATTTAAACCCATTTTTAATCTGCATCGTCACGTCAAAGTCCCTCAGGACACGCTTTTAGAAAAAAACGGGCTAGAGACCCACACGTCTGGGTTTCTGCTTTCCCCGCTTTCCGGGCGAAAGTCCCGCTTTTTCGCCGATTTAGTTTCAAACGTTTTGTCGGCGTGCTTTCCGGGTGAATCTACCACTTTTTTAGTTTTCACCCGCAAATTTAAAGTTCCGGGCCCAATTTCATATGTTTTCGGGCGAAAATTCGGGCCAATTTTTCATAGGGAGCACAATTTTCCTGCCACAAGCCCCAAACGCACGGAATCGAGAGAGAGAGAGAGAGAGAGAGAGAGAGAGAGAGAGAGAGAGAGTCTGTCGGACGCGTTTTACCGCTGAGCTGCTCTGATCTTTACCTTCAGGTTGCCGAGCGGTCTCTGTTCTACTGGAACAATGAGTACATAATGTCGCTAGTTGAAGAGAACAACGAAGTACTGATGCCTATCCTGTTCCCTGCTCTGTATAGAATCTCGCGCGAGCACTGGAACCAGACTATTGTAGCCCTGGTGTACAATGTGCTTAAAGGCTTTATGGAGATGAATACGAAGCTGTTTGACGATCTCACCAATGCCTACAAAGCTGAACGACAAAAGTGAGTTGAAGCTTTCATTTATTTTAACGGAGTGAATCGTAGAAACTCTGATAGCGCTGATGGCACCCCCTCCTGCAAGCATTACTTACCGCATCTTTCCAGGGTTGCAGCCTCTCATTTCAAGGGGGTTGCAGCCTCTCATATTTCAAGGGGGTTGCAGCCTCTCATTTCAAGGAGGTTGCAGCCTCTCATTTCAAGGGGGTTGAAGCCTCTCATTTCAAGGGGGTTGCAGCCTCTCATTTCAAGGGGGTTGCAGCCTCTCATATTTCAAGGGGGTTGCAGCCTTTCATAGTTCAAGGGGGTTGCAGCCTCTCATAGCTCAAGGGGGTTGCAGCCTAGTGGTCAGAGCGTCGGACTCACAACTGAAAGGTCGGGGGTTCGATTCTCGACCCACTCGGAGCAATTTGTGTCCTTGAGCAAGAGACACTTAACTCTGCATTGCTTCAGTTCACCCAGCTGTAAAATGGGTGCCAGCATTAGCTGGGGTAATTGAGGGTGTGTGGCGACCCCCACTCTTTGGACTGAACAGCCGTACGCAGCCTTCAGATGCGCCGCGCAATAGCTGCGGCTGAGCTGTCGGTTGCACAGCTGCCCATTAGGGCAGGTGTAATCAATTATTATTATTATTATTCCAGGGAGCGCAAGCGAGACAAAGACCGAGACGATCTACTTCGAAAATTCGACGAACTAGCGATCAAGTAGGCCCGGCTGCATAGCTGATTACATCCTTGTGTACAGTACTCAGTTAGTTAGTCCTTTGCCTTCTGCGCCTCCGTGAGTTTGTAGATTCATTTGTCTCAACATGAAAATTGAAGTTAAATTCTTAATTATTAATGATTGATAAATTGTATTCCTTTGATCCTTGCCGTCTCTAAACTAACTTGCTTATATATTGACTATTAACGCTATTTTTGTACTTTAATGATTTCGCGTTTTTTTATTGAACGGTGTTTCCTTGCGCATCAATACACTCTTCACTCGCTAGTTCTTGATTTCGTTGCAAACGTGAATTTAAGAAATTTACTATTGTCCGATCCATACTACTCATGCAAGGCATTCAGTAGTATCAGTGACAATATCTACATAGAATTTCGTGTCAATTCAACACTGCAAGTATCCAATAGATGTCTACTCAATGATGTAACATATTTTCTATTTTTCAATTCACTTTGTTTTTTTGCGCAAGTACGAACTATGTAAATTAGGAGTTCATTAGTTGACATCTCACTCGTTACTAACTATTTATTATAAATTATATCATTCGTTAATTCAATTCTCAGTTATATTTTCACTTGTCAATGGCGTACAGTTGTTAATCTGTGTAATATAAACCTGCATACAAAAAAATGACTTACTCGTGATAATAAGTAATGATGCTTACTATAGCTTGCAAATAATAGTCGCCTATTTACTAAAGTTCAGCGCCTCCTTACTTTTTTGACGTCCCTTCTATATATATATATTCTAATTGTGTGCAGATAAGTTTTTTGTTAATCTATTTTATTGGCTGATTAAATATGTTTATTATTTACCTTATTAAACTAAAAAAATTAATTTCAATGCAATTCTGCATATACACACGGCCAGTGTCTACTAAGTCTTCTGTTTCGCTTATGATTTATTAAAGTGCTCGCACTCTTCATTTTCATCACATATAGTGCTTGCATAAAATTGAGGGTGTTTAGATTCTATCGAATGAGTGTTTAGATTCTATCGAATGGGATGTTTAGATTCTATCTAATGGGTGTTTAGATTCCATCTAATGAGTGTTTAGATTCTATCGAATGGGATGTTTAGATTCTATCGAACGGGGTGTTTAGATTCTATCTAATGAGTGTTTGGATTCTATCTAATGGGGTGTTTAGATTCTATCGAATAGGGTGTTTAGATTCTATAGAATGGGTGTTTGGATTCTATCTAATGGGGTGTTTAGATTCTATCGAACAGGGTGTTTAGATTCTATAGAATGGGTGTTTGGATTCTATCTAATGGGGTGTTTAGATTCTATCGAACAGGGTGTTTAGATTCTATAGAATGGGTGTTTAGATTCTATCGAATAGGGCGTTTAGATTCTATCGAATGGGGTGTTTAGAATCTATCGAATGGGGTGTTTAGATTCTATCGAACAGGGTGTTTAGATTCTATCGAATGAGTGTTTAGATTCTATAGAATAGGTGTTTAGATTCCATCTAATGAGTGTTTAGATTCTATCGAATGGGATGTTTAGATTCTATCGAATGGGATGTTTAGATTCTATCTAATGAGTGTTTGGATTCTATCTAATGGGGTGTTTAGATTCTATCGAATAGGGTGTTTAGATTCTATAGAATGGGTGTTTGGATTCTATCTAATGGGGTGTTTAGATTCTATCGAACAGGGTGTTTAGATTCTATAGAATGGGTGTTTAGATTCTATCGAATAGGGCGTTTAGATTCTATCGAATGGGGTGTTTAGAATCTATCGAATGGGGTGTTTAGATTCTATCGAACAGGGTGTTTAGATTCTATAGAATGGGTGTTTAGATTCTATCGAATAGGTTGTTTAGATTCTATCGAATAGGTGTTTAGATTCTATCGAATAGGGTGTTTAGATTCTATCGAATAGGTGTTTAGATTCTATCGAATGAGTGTTTAGATTCTTTCAGATGGGGTGTTTAGATTCTATCGAATGAGTGTTTAGATTCTTTCAAATGGGTGTTTAGATTCTATTAAATATGGTTTTTAAATTGGGTATTTCGATTTTCAAATCGGGTGTTTAGGTTTTACTGAATATGGTTTTTAATTCTATTGTATCGTAAGATCCTACTTAAGGCCTGTTATGTTAATATCGCTATTGATGCCGGTGAAATGCTCCGCTCGCTGAGCACAGCATTGAGCAGCCTTGTATCCCGAGCCTCGGCACCCTCAGCCGGCGCATTCAGTGCAGTTAAACAGTCCAGTTTAGTGCTAAGCCGCTGCTCCAGCGTCTTCACTCGCAACCTGTACGACTCCGACCGCCTGTGGATCGGTGTCACCGGCGCGCCCGGCCAGAAGAAAAAGCGAAGCCGAGGCAAGCGCCGGGTCACCCGGCCCCGTATTGACTTGAACCGGGGCCAGCAGCTGGGCGTGAACACCCAGGGCCTGGTCATCCCGGTGCTGCAGGGCCGCCTCACAGACAGCAAAGGCCTGCTGAAACGCCCGGAGCCTGGCCAGTTCGACATGGAGAAATACAATGAAAGAATTCTGGAGATGCGAAACAAGCAGGGCAAGAAGCGGGGCAGGTTGAAGCAGCCGCCTCTGCTGCGCGGCTGGTCCGGCGGTCAGGTGGGTGTCTGTTTTCTATGTCAAGACCTAACTAGGCTGTATATGTAGCTGTAGAGCCCATACATTCAATTGACTCGTGAGTTAAACTTGCACATAACTAAATCCAGTCTAGCTGGCAAATGTCTAGCTGAATAATCTCCAGTTGGCAAATTTATAGCAGGCAAATATCTAGCTGGTAAATTTCAAGCTGGAAATGTCTAGCTGAATCATCTCTAGCTGGCAAATGTCTAGCTGAATAATCTCCAGTTGGCAAATTTATAGCAGGCAAATATCTAGCTGGTAAATTTCAAGCTGGAAATGTCTAGCTGAATAATCTCTAGCTGGCAAATGTCTAGCTGAATAATCTCTAGCTGGCAAATGTCTAGCTGAATAATCTCTAGCTGGCAAATGTCTAGCTGAATAATCTCTAGCTGGCAAATGTCTAGCTGAATAATCTCTAGCTGGCAAATGTCTAGCTGGTAAATTTCAAGCTGAAAATGTCTAGCTGGCAAATATCGCTATCCCAAATGGCCCATCCAGTTATTACTATAGTAACTACAGTACTATAGTTGCAACTTAAAGGGATAGGGCAGTCAATAAACACCCTCGCGCCGCAACCCCGCAGATGGGCGGCCAGCGGATCGAGCCGCCGCAGCCGGTGCTGGACTACGCGTTCGACGGATTCGAATCGCGAATCGTGGAGTTTCGAATGGTGTCGCACATGACGGCCACGTTCGGCCGCTACCCCAGCTTCTCGGTCATGGTGGTCACCGGCAACCGGCGCGGCCTGGGTGGCTACGCGGTCAGCAAGTCGCCTAACAGACAGGCCGCCCTGCGCAAAGCCAACAGCAGGGCTGGCCAGCGGCTGGAGTTCTTTGATTTGCGCGACGGCGGCCGGACTCTGTGGCATCCGGGATACGCTAAGCACCTGGCCACTAGCGTGGTGGCCCTGCCCAAGGAGCCCGGCTACGGCCTACGCTGCCACCGGCTCATCAAGGAGGTCTGCCGGGTCATCGGCATTGAGGATCTGTACGCTAAGGTCAGGACTGTCTGCCTGTCTAGTATCTATCTATCTATCTATCTATCTATCTAACTATCTATCTATCTATCTATCTATCTATCTATCTATCTATCTATCTATATCTATCCATCCAGCCACCGTAAGTGCTCTGTTGCAGCCATCGTGATACCCCTCCCTCTCCCCCCACAACCTCAGGTGGAAGGCAGCGTCAACTACAAGGCCATCATGCGCGCCTTCTTTCGCATCCTACGCCAGCAGGAATCGTTTCAGCACCTGGCCGATCGGGAGCGCCTGCACGTTGTCGAATTCGTCGGCGATCGGCCACGGGTGCTCGCCTCACCCTCTGATGGTCAGGTGCGCGGCGCCGACAGCGGCTCCGAGGACGCCTCGGACGACGTAGACTCGGACGGCGCTGAACGGCTGCGGGACCTGGCCACCTACTACATGGGCGGCCGGCTGCTGCAGCTTAAGCGCCGATCGCCGCCGGCCTACCTGAAAGGCCCCGGCCAGACCAAGCGCCGCCGGGAACGGGCCAAATTTCGCAACCAGCTGGCCGCCTTCCGCGAGCGCTGCATGCTGACCGACCTGCGGCCGGAGGTGGCCCAGCCGCCGCCGAAATATCAGCCTGGCATGCTGGGTCTCCGGCAGAGCTTCTACGTTGGCAAGGAGGCCGAATCCGCTGCCGCTTGATTTAGCAACCGAATTTTTCCACACATGTTTTATGCTACTTCCCATTCAGTAGCAAGTGCTAGAAATTTGTAGCTATTTTCCCCAACCAGATACTAAGATAACTAGTTGAGCCGCCAGTTAGTATGATGACTCGATTAGGTTTTGAACCCAAAAAAGCTTGTAGACGTAAACAACTTTCTAATTGGTTCATCCATAATATTGTACATTAGCCAGCACCACTGCAATGTGCATATCATAGCAGTTCTAGGCTGGAATACCAAGGAAGGCAATAAAAATTTAGGCGGCGGGGTGGAAGGGTGGAAGGGAGAGAGAATCACGTGACACACTTTGTTATCAGCGCGGGAACAATGTACATTAGCCAGTGCGGCAAGATAATGTACATGGCAGCTTTACCCCCTCCCCCACCCCAAGTCAGGACGGCCGGCAATAAAATTGGGGGCAGAGAAATATATAATAAAAAGTCTGAAAGGATGATACTACTGAATTGAAAGTAGCTTAAGAACATATGCACTCTAAAAATGGCATGTGTGAGTCGTGAGACTCAGTGCTTTTGCTACATGGCGCTGCTAGTCTAAGAGCAGCCGATTCACCAGCCTCCCAATGCGCGTTGATAAGTTTCATCTTTAGTTCATTGGTTAGTTGTTAATTTATCGAATTTGCATTCTATAATATTTAAAATAAAGCAGATGCAATCGCAGTACTAGTATTGTAACAGATTACTAGTTGCAGAAAAAGAAGTATCATGTCAGTTTGAGGACGATTTCTTTCTTTATTTCAGTTCAAACCGCATGCTGCTAATTGTTAGGCTGAGTAGTATGTAGTAAGGGTAAAAAATTATTTTTTGATTTTTTATGAACGTGCTAAACTACTCGTAAGATACAGGAACGGTTCACTTGAATTAATTTCGAAGTAATTCTTCGAAAGTTCAGATTAGAAATGTACAAATCTTTGTGAAGTGCTATACATCTTCGTAAGACAACTGAAGCAGAAGACCGCTGCATCGCAAGGTGCACTCACAGCTTTGCACTCGAAATTTCGCAAAAAATTGCTGTTTCGCACAGCGCTGTTTAGGATTTGGCCATAGACAAATCCGTCTGGAAAAAAAACACCACAGAGACAGGAGCAGCTGCAATTTTTCGGAACTTTGCTTGCTTGCCCGTCTCCGGGTAGCATTTTAAAAATAATAGCTTGATAACCTTGTGAGTGCACCTCGAGCAGAATTAGTGCTAACAGTCTGAAAAATTTCAACCGGCTTTTAGCGAAATGTCTATTTTTTTACTGTCAGAGGTCCCTCAAGAAGATTGCTTTTGCTCATAAATTAGTCCAAGGGAGAGTCACTATCGTTATTAGCGGCTAATCGGCATCCGCCTCGGCTTCGATGATCGCCGAGCTAATCTCTTGGTACTTTTCCAACGACAGGAAGCCGCTAATGACCAAGCCCTCCAAGGTCTTGAGTTCGCGTCGCTCGTCCTCCGGCAGGCTGTCGGGAATCTGCCCGAATACTGGCAGCTCCGTGACTGAAGCTGTTGGGCACCTGGAGATTGCGTTTTTGAGGGGTCAGTTAGCGAGTTAGCAGTCTGCGCATTCAATCCTGATTCTTAAGGCCGCCACCCTTCCAGTTCGTATCAGGGGCGTAGCCAGGGGGAGGGCAAAGTGGGCTGCGCCTCCTATGATAGCTAAGCTGGCAAAAATTCACGGCGATTTAGCACCCCCTGGTGCTGGCGCCCCTGGTGCTGGCGCCCCTTGGTGCTGGCGCCCCCTGGTGCTGGCGCCCCTTGGTGCTGGCGCCCCTTGGTGCTGGCGCCCCTCGGTGCTGGCGCCCCTTGGTGCTGGCGCCCCTCGGTGCTGGCGCCCCTTGGTGCTGGCGCCCCTCGGTGCTGGCGCCCCTTGGTGCTGGCGCCACTTGGTGCTGGCGCCCCTTGGTGCTGGCGCCCCTTGGTGCTGGCGCCCCTCGGTGCTGGCGCCCCTTGGTGCTGGCGCCACTTGGTGCTGGCGCCCCTTGGTGCTGGCGCCCCTTGGTGCTGGCGCCACTTGGTGCTGGCGCCCCCGCGTACAATAGTACCCCCAATAAAAAATCTTGTCTACGCCCCATGCTCATTATGAGCATAAAAGTCATAGCATTGAATAAACAATGGAACTTATAGATTTATGAGGAAAATATGAAATTGATACTTATTGATCGAGATTCTCTCCGACTCACGTTGCCACTTGTGAGGGGGATCTGAAACTACTATAAGACATTGTACATGCATCAATAAAACATTGGCCAGACCCTTCCGTCGATGTTTGCCGACAATACTTGCTCGACCGTCGACTGCGCGACTCTTCGTTGCTGTCATCGATAGCTGAAATCAGAGCGGACCCGGCTGCTGCCGCCTCCGCCGGGCCGATTTCTTGACGCAGCGGCGGGGTCGTGGGGGTATTGTCTGGCGGTTCTCGGCACAGGCACGGGCCCATGGGCATGTGGAAATCTAAAATTGTTCATCAGCTCAGGAAAGAGTCTATTGAAACGGGAAGAAGACTTCTTTCTCATTTTATCCTCCCTATTACAATGGAAATTCAGTCAATGGGAGAGAAACTTCCTTAGAAAGGCAATTGTGCGGAATTTTTCAAAGAGCAATTATTACTTTTTATTGCCGCAGCTGGCTCGAAAACGGTTGCCTGATATTGCTACGTCAGATGAAATGGCGCCCTGTCAAATTAAATGGCGCCTGTCAGATGAAATGGCGCCTGTCAGATGAAATGGCGCCCTGTCAAATGAAATGGCGCCCTGTCAAATGAAATGGCGCCTGTCATGAAATGGCGCCTGTCAGATGAAATGGCGCCCTGTCAAATGAAATGGCTCCTCGTCAGATGAAATGGCGCCCTGTCAAATGAAATGGCTCCCTGAAATGGCTCCCTGTCAAATGAAATGGCGCCCTGTCAAATGAAATGGCGCCCTGTCAAATTAAATGGCGCCTGTCAGATGAAATGGCGCCTGTCAGATGAAATGGCGCCTGTCAGATGAAATGGCACCTGTCAGATGAAATGGCGCCCTGTCAAATGAAATGGCTCCTCGTCAGATGAAATGGCGCCCTGTCAAATGAAATGGCTCCCTGAAATGGCTCCCTGTCAAATGAAATGGCGCCCTGTCAAATGAAATGGCGCCCTGTCAAATTAAATGGCGCTTGTCAGATGAAATGGCGCCTGTCAGATGAAATGGCGCCCTGTCAAATGAAATGGCGTCTGTCAGATGAAATGGTGCCCTGTCAAATGAAATGGCTCCATGTCAGATGAAATGGCACCTGTCAGATGAAATGGCGCCCTGTCAAATGAAATGGCGTCTGTCAGATGAAATGGTGCCCTGTCAAATGAAATGGCTCCACGTCAGATGAAATGGCGCCTGTCAGATGAAATGGCGCCCTGTCAAATGAAATGGCTCCTCGTCAGATGAAATGGCGCCCCTGTCAAATGAAATGGCACCCTTTCAGGTGAAATGGCTCCGTGTCAGATGAAATGGGGCCCTGCCAAATTAAATGCCCCCTCCCCCAGAGACGCGGCCTCCAATAAAAAACTGCGGCCTTCCATGGATTAGTAAATTCTGTGCTGTGTCAACTAACTGCCGAGTGCTAACGACCTTGATCATTACACGTGGCCTTAAGTCGAAAATTCGCTAAGAGTAGTTGGCCTTACTATACATTACATGTTCCACAGTCACAACACAAGCGTCCGAAACCGAGCTGCAGCTGTGTATTCGGTGAGGAAAAACTATACTGGCTAGCAAACTTAATTGAATGCTTTCAGACTCTACACTTCGTTGTCATGTTGAATTATTTTTACGCTCATACACGCTCGCCTGATCCATTTGTTAGGCTGGCACCATATATCTGGGCATGTCTATAACCTAGCACGCTTCTGTGTGGGTATTGAAGCATATATATAGCCGAAGAGACACGCTTCCTGGCTTATAACTACAGTGAAAGAAAGTTATATTTTCTTGAGTTATGAAACAATCAAACGAATAATTGTCATACCAAGAAATGGTCATTGATCAGGTCTATGAGGGTCTGCCGCTGGAGGATTTCCCACTGAGGAATTTCCAATGCGAGGGTTTACAGCAGAAGTATTTCCCGTAGGACGATTTCCCGCAGGATGATTTCCCGTTGGAGGATTTCCCGTTGGAGGATTTCCCGTAGGAGCTAGGGGTTCCCGTAGCAGGGTCTCCCGTTGGAGGATTTCCCGCTGGGGGATTTCCCGTCGGTGGGTTTCCCGTAGGAGGATCTCCACAAAAGGATTTCCTATGTCGCGGCTCGGCATTCCTGTCCAAACCAGTTCCAGCTTGAAACACATTGGATCATTTTCAACCATTTTTGTTAAACTATTATGTATACTATACCACTATTCTAACTTGGCCTGTTTGTTCGAAATCGTATAATTTACTCACAGCAAATTGATTACAGTAGACGAAGTTATAGTTTGCGAATAATGATGCCCTCTACACAAGTGTATGTGTAGCTTGCTAGTCTGTACATGTACTTGTAGCAGAGCTTGAAGCAATTTAATTAGAATTAAAGTACTAATTAGACTTGCAAATTGGAGAAGGCCTATAGTCGTTGCTTGCATTTTATTTTAAGCTTCTTGAGCTTCAATATTCAGCCTAGGCCAGCTAGCCCATAGGCCATGGATGGCTTGCCCAATAGCGAGATACACAGGTAGCTTTTCAACGATTCCTTCATCCTGCACGTGCAATTCCCTCAGGTACAATTATCAATGCATACTATGCGTTTTCAATCAATGCAGCTTATTATATCTGAGCTTATTGTAACCGCAGATTTCCCAGGGCTCGTGCTCTAGTGGTCCTTGACTAAATATACACTTAATTATATTGTAGTATAAGATATATGTCTGGCCTGACGACTGATACACAAAATGAATGCATGCGACTCAATTTATCATAGACTCTATTTATTAAAACGTATATAGCTACATCAATAAGAACTGAGATCTCTCGGATGATCTTTGCTTTGGTCCATTGCATTTGATAAATATATCAATCATGGCCTGATTCATGATCCGAAACAACCGAGCAAGGACGCATACGTATCTCGTGCATGTATATATAAAGTCCACAGAACAAAACGGCGACAATGTAAAATTAACTTTCTAAGGTGAAAATACCTGTACTGGAGCTTACGTGTAACTACACTATAGAATTATTGAACTTACAGTGCATACATTTGCATGCTCAATATGTCGTGCCGATATGCTGCCGAGCAAAATTCTCAACGGCCTGAACTACATTGATAATTTGGGATATTCTGTTCGTCGATCATTTACCCAAAGATACGACGGGCGGTTTTTCTGGCGTCGCTGGCGTCGCAAGGAGGACAACACTACTCTGCAACGACAGGTCGCTGAGAGAGGCATCAAGTTACTCCAAACATATGACCGAGTAAGTCATGATCAAACCATCTGATCAAACTCCATCCCAGAGGAATGATTTCTGACGAATCGGACGCTAACTAACTACAAACTGCTGAAACTTGCTGCTCAGCAGACTCCACCCAAGTACGTCAACGATAACTTTTGATGGACCAGATCGTGGCTTTCATGAAGGATCAGTACGATATCACCAGCAATCAGTCCCGGAAACTCAAGAAGCCAATGTAACAATTGGCCGATCAGGAGCACGTGCTCATACATGCCATGGCTCGTACTAAGGACGACCCGCCGAAGCTGAACGAGTCGATTTAAACTCAACGTGAGGCTCTCAAAATTGAAGTCAACACTGCAAAAAACGGCAACTTCATCGGTGGATATTTCTGGAAGAGGCTGCCGGCGACACAACTTGCCTGAACTAGGGAATTTCGTCGGGAAAACGACACTACCTGGTTCATGTGCTGAGTACGACATCCCAACAGTACACAGTCACACAGGTGCCCCGCTTGAATCTGCTAGGCCGGACTGCCACAAAGTAGTTGGGAATCTCAATTTATAGTATAAACCAAAGATCATATACACAAGATGGGCCACTCATTAACCAATTATGTGACCATAGAAGCTAATGTGAAAATTGTGTGTGATCTTGTCGATCCGGAAATTTTTTTGAACATACACATCTACTCCTATTTATATTCAATGAGAATTTTTATCCAAATCTCAAAAATATCGTCCTGTCCCTATCTACTCAATTATAAATTTAAGCAACCCATGTCGGCTTTTATCGCCGACAAAGGGACGAACACATTTTCTTTCTTTCTTCCTTCACTTTGTGACTCTGCTCACTCGTTCCCGCTTTCAGCCATGGCATTCACCGCCCCTAATCATCCCGCTGAAGCCGGGACCCCGGCAACTGCAGCCGGTGATCCCGGCGCCTGCAGTGCCGCCCCCATCAGCGACAAGCCCGCACGCGCACCTGGGCCCTCCGCAGAGGCCCGACGAGCTTGAAACCAACGCCGCAATGAGCGGCGGCGGCGACAACGGGACATGGGAGAAGGAAGACGGCCACCGGCCACCTGCGAAGGGAGAACCTCGGGAGGGCGAGGGTGCTGACGGGCCAAAAGGAACCACAGCGACCCCTCCAGCAGGAAAAAAACCCCTACTGGTATACCACCCAGCAAACCTGCCATCAGCGCGGTCGGGGCCTTCGGGAACCGCTGGCTCTCTGGAATATGGTCATCGACGAGGTCCTTCGGGATGCTCGGCTTGACCTCATTCTGAAAGTAGGATATGCGGACGATGTCACCGCGGTGGCGTCTCGTCCGTCCCCTGATACATTCATGCAGGGACCTTCTTGAAAATTTCATTTACGCCGCTGAGCAATGGGCGGATCGTTGTTGTGGTCTAAGCGCTCTCTGAGACTAAGACGGCAGCGATTATGTTCACTAGCAGAACCAAGTGGCAGATTCGGCCGCTAACGCTTTACGGAAGGGAAATCCCCTTCTGCAAGCAGAGACTAAATGTCTAGAGATTACCCTGGACCACAGGCTGAACTGGTCACACGTTTATAGGAAAAGCCAAAAGGCCAGCCAAAATTTTGCGTACGATTTCCCGGACCTCTGCCATCAGCTCCTGTGCGGCAGAGCTGCGCCGAAGGCGAAGCGCGCTGACATGCTGGCCAAGGCTGGCTCCGCCGGTGCGCTGCTGGGGCCGGGCCCAGGGGCCCCCATCCCCGCCTCGGTGATCAACTCCCGTGTTAAGCGCTGGACTGACTCCGAGCATCTCCGCAGGTGGCACGACACCCGGAATTGTAGGCAATCCTGTGTTTCCGTTCCCTGCCCCTCTCCTCTCCTGCGTAGAGCCCTCCTCAGGCTCAACCGCAGAGACCTCAGAGCAGTTAGCATGGCCCTCTCCGGGCATGGCTGCTTCTCTCGCCACCGCTTCCTTCAGGGCCAAGTACCCGAGGAGCGGTGCCTCAGGGACACGGGACGAGCTGATTTCTTCCCCACCGCCGGTGAGGAGGACCGCGCTGCAAGCGAGACCGATGGGTCCCCCTGAGCGACATCACTTCGATGGAAGTCATTGGTCGCCAGGGGCTAGCGGAATGGGCGGTCTCCTTCGCCTCCTCGCTGCATCCGCCGGATGCCCCCTAGCTGCAGCTAAGTCAAGTCGTTTCCCGGACCTCTGGAAAAACGAACTGGGATTTCACAAGGACTTCAAGTTAAACTTGCGTTAAAGTTCAGCTCGGAAAATAAACCGGTGTTCCGGAAGCTTAAACCAGTCCCTTTCGCTATCCGAGAGAAGTTTTGAGCATGACTACGGCATCAAGAAAAGCGCCTGGGTACCTACCACCAACTTCGAAGACTACACATACCAATGCGCAGTGCATGGTCTCATGCAGTAATAAATCCCTCGACCGGTTCCGAGAAGCCGAAACTAATCCTACACCATCAACCCGCAGCTCAAAGACAACCGTCATCCACAGCTGCCCCTCCAAGGAGCTGCTACAGTCAGCAGGGCTGTTTGTTTGTTTACTCGACGTCACTGAAAATTTGTGCATTACACCGACTGGGCCTGCTCAGCCGACGTATGCATGACGTCCTTATCCGTCGATGTAATGTAAAAGTATACATATACGTCGATAGACGTCAGGAACGCTGCGCGGTTAACACAATACAGTACGAGCTTAAAAAAGATAGCAAAAGAAACAGATTCAATCAGTAATTTTATGAGCCCATTACAAAAAATTATTAGAAAACCTACTTGTTTTATTGTGTAGTCCTGCTGGGGCGAAGCCCGCGCTCGCATCAGAATCGCGGACTTGTCAATAGCTTAAATTTATTCTTTATTTTAAATGTGAAACAAGTCGGTATAACAAATACAATATTTAGATTAAGATACATATTGCGGTACCTAAATAGAGCTCGAGATTTGCGTAGATATAAGTAATGAAATACGCGTAAGTTAAGAGACATGCAAAATTTATTGCATATCCTTAAAAGTTCCAATAGACATGAAAAAGTACACCGCATACTTTTCTCACTGACCACTGTATGTTGTTACTTGACACTTGTTTCTATCAGGCGTGAGATTTTGTTTTGTAAATCATTTGCATATTTAATTAGGCATTGATATTAACTATTAGTATTAATCTTACTTTGTCAAATGCATCAAACTAAAAACTATACGGCTCTTCACATTATATATTAATTGAGCATTACGTAGTGCTAAAGTAAAATATCGCCTAAAGTGGTATTGCTGTTTCGTATTCGTGGAATGTGGATTTGGATACGGAATGAATGACGACTTAACAACCCTAGTTCTGGGTTTTTTTTCGCCAGAGGCAAGGTGCGAAATCGCACCTTGTGCCAAATTTCAAGGTGCGATTTTAAGGCTCAGAGTGCAATTTCTCTTGAATCTTGTTTCAGACAACTGGGAATGTATATTTTAATATCTTACATAAGGCTATAGCCATAGGCTATATCGCCTATATGACTTAAAAGGATTTAAAGAGTTATTTTGTTTCATATTTTAAGGCAGTGCATAAAAAATAGCTTAAGCATGGTTAAGCCTTTAAAGAAAAATGGTTATAAGACCGCACCTAAACCGCACCTACTTTTTAATTTCAGGGTGCGATTTTAAAATTTAGGGTGCATACGCACACTCTGCGCACAAAAAACCCTGGCCCTAGTTCCTATCATACACTCAGCAACAGTCAAAACTGCAACCTTAAATAATTGGCCAAGCGATTGACTTCAGCCAACTATCGGGAGTAGGCCTAGGGGGGCCTACTGCGTACTGACATTGCAATGATGCAAGGTTCTCCAACTCTCGCCCAGGCGCACTGTTTCTAGGCCCTACTTCTAGGGTCACAGTATTGACTGTTGCTGAGTGTAAATATGTGTACATAATAATGCCTCTTTATCAATTTTTTTACTTTATGGTTAGGCCTATTTAGTTTATTTATGCAGTCTAGATCTTGTAGTCTAGTACTTTAAAAATGCCATGGTTTGGATTTCTCTTTATTACATTTATATTGTTACATTTTAAATATATAGGAGGGGCTAATAGAAATGATTGATTTCAGAAATAAAAATTCATGTGTTTAATAATTAGTCAATAAAATAAGGCCTAGGCAAGGCTCTAACAAATTTTTGTTTGTATTTTTTTAGGCCTAACTTTTTTATATGGTAAATGATATGATATGGTTAGGCCTATTTTATATATAATTTTAGATAGCTATACCATTCTTTAAAATGCCAACCAAATAGGAAGTGCTTATCCCTATGGTCCTATGCCAATAATTCCAATTTTATCTATACGGATCTGTCAATAATTTTTAGCTTATCCCCATTCCCCACCATGTGGACCCCATGGCTAAGATTATGCAGTTGTTTGTGTTTAGTTTTGTGTACTGACATTATACTGATATTAAATTGATATTGTCATTATTATTAGTAATATTATATCATTTTGAATTTTGCAAGTCTCATTCGGCTTGATCTTTGGGTTGTTTGGTCATTTTAAGCAAAGCCAGCAGCTAAGCAAATATTTAAAATTAACCTTTTTAATGACGAAAATTTTTAATAAAGTACTTGATATTATTTAGTATTAAATACTTATAGTTTATTTGGAAGATTTGTAAAACAGTCAAAAACTAAAAGACAGTTTTTGAACAGTTTCATTTTAAGGTTTCTTTATTCCAATAAGCTGCCATGGGGTTAAGCTGGAAAATATCGACATAGATCTGTGTGGATAAAATTGGAAGTATTGACATAGCCTATAGACTTGAATGGTGGTAGCTATTTCAATAAGCTGCTATGGGGATAAGCTAGAAATTATTGACACAGATCTGTGTGGATAAAATTGGAATTATCTGAATGGGACCGTGGGGATAAGCACTTCCAACAAAATATTAGACTTTTTAGGCTTAAATTAAAATGATTAGCTATATTGTATACAACTAAACAGTTTAAACTAAGGCTTACCCAAGGCCAAACATAGCTATATAATTGATTGCTAAGACTTATAGGCCTAGCTTTTAGAAATTTGGCTATTATAATTACATTGTAATTAGGCCCCTAATAGTCTAATAAGCCTAGGCTTCATTATTTTATCCTTATTACTAAGCCTAATTTCTTTTAGATTTGAATTCAAGATGATAAAAATAAAACTTACTTTACTTATTCTTTTACTAAAGTTTTATAAGAAAATTCTTTAGGAGAAAGGGTATAGCCTAGTGGTCTAGCATAATGCTTAGATATGCCAATAGCCTAGGCTTAATTCTAAGTTTATAGCTATATTAATTTGAGGCTAGCTTGAAATTTCAATGCGGATTTATTCATACAATTAGTGCCATTGAAGGCCAAATCCTAAGCTTTGTAAAGTGTACATGTCTAACAATAAATAAAGTTAGGAGCAGGGCTACTGTAGACTCCTGTATGAGTGTGTGCCTGTGTGTATGACAGCATATATATCCATGTGCTTATATGCCTATTTAGGAGAGTCAGCAGAATAGACATTTATGTCTTTATTAGCTATGACAATGTCATTTAAAGTGAAGTGCCCCACCTTTAACAAGAAATGAAAAAAATAATCTATACATATTAAAAAATGTTTAAAAATCTATTTTTTGACTAAATTATTTTTTATTTAAGTAAAGTTAGTGTAGCTAAAATTAGGTTATCAAATGTAATACTAGCTATACAATGCAATATGCCAACCATTACATTCATGTCAATCAATAGCCTGGCTAATCCCAAGCCCCAGCAGTTGGTTTCCAATGCCAATCGACAGCTTGGCGACACCAAGCAACAGCAGCAGCAGCAGGTCACGAGCGAGTGGCAAATGGACGACATCGACCACGGCCTCGCGGCCAACTTCGAGGGCTCCCTATCTGGCCTGGGCGTCGATCTTGCTGCCTCCTCATTCAACATGTCTGAAGCCATCATGTCGCTGTCGCCTGGAAAGTTTTTGCCGCCAACCGATGAAGCTGCCACAGATTCGTCCAGCTTCTCTGGCATGGATAATAGACAGTCGGAGTCCATGCAGCAGCAGCAGCCACCTCTGTTGCACAGCGGCAAATTTAATATATCCATGTGCGCCTGCACTTCGCCAGCTATCAAAGTGAATGAGGAGCCGCTGACTTATCTTAATCAGGGTAGGCGAATTAGTGCTAGTGTTAATTGCAACACTGGTTTAATCTGTGTATGAACAAAACTTATGATCCCCAAAGTTTATGATCCCTAAACTGCACAAATCCCTAAACTGCACAAATCCCCAAACTTTATGATGATCCTCGATTGCATTTTAGCTCTTTAATTTAAATAGTTTACTTGTTTCTTTACATATGCCCTAATGCTAGTGGGCAGATGTGCAACCGACAGCTCAGCCGCAGCTATTGCGCGGGCGCATCTGAAGGCTGCGTACGGCTGTTCAGTCCAAAGACTGGGGGTCGCCACACACCCTCAATTACCCCAGCTAATGCTGGCACCCATTTTACAGCTGGGTGAACTGAAGCAATGCAGGGTTAATTGTCTTTCTCAAGGACACAAATTGTTCCGAGTGGGTCGGAAATAGAACCCCCGACTTTTCAGCCGTAAGTCCGACACTCTAACTACTAGGCTACAACCCTTATTAGTATACCCCTTTCGCATTATACAATATTAACATACTACTTGCATTATACTATTTAGTATTTATTGGTATTTTTATTCATTCAAGGTATTTTTTCTGTCATTTTTTTCTCCTCAGGTCATCCATACGAAGTGAAACTGTCCTACTATGGAAACGGAGAGAAATCTCGACTGTTTAGAGTAAGTCTGTTACTGCCAGCAGTACTAGTGTCCATAAGCTTCTGACAACTGAAGTCTTTAGCACAATTTTATTGCAGATACTTTACTAAGCCACCTTACCTATAGAATCGCCTTCAATCCACCCTATAGAATCGCCCGCAATTCACTCTATAGAACCGTCCTCAAACCACCCTAAAGAATCGCCCTCAATCCACCCTATAGAACCGTCCTCAAACCACCCTATAGAATCGTCCTCAATCCACCCGATAGAATCGTCCTCAATCCACCCTATAGAATCGTCCTCAATCCACCCTATAGAATCGTCCTCAATCCACCCTATAGAATCGTCCTCAATCCACCCTATAGAATCGTCCTCAATCCACCCTATAGAATCGTCCTCAAACCACCCTATAGAATCGTCCTCAATCCACCCTATAGAATCGTCCTCAATCCACCCTATAGAATCGTCCTCAATCCACCCTATAGAATCGTCCTCAATCCACCCGATAGAATCGTCCTCAATCCACCCTATAGAACCGTCCTCAAACCACCCTATAGAATCGCCCTCAATCCACCCTATAGAATCGCCCTCAATCCACCCTATAGAATCGCCCTCAATCCACCCTATAGAATCGCCCTCAATCCACCCTATAGAATCGCCCTCAATCCACCCTATAGAATCGCCCTCAATCCACCCTATAGAATCGCCCTCAATCCACCCTAAAGAATCGCCCTCAATCCACCCTATAGAACCGTCCTCAAACCACCCTATAGAATCGTCCTCAATCCACCCGATAGAATCGTCCTCAATCCACCCTATAGAACCGTCCTCAAACCACCCTATAGAATCGCCCTCAATCCACCCTATAGAATCGCCCTCAATCCACCCTATAGAATCGCCCTCAATCCACCCAATAGAATCGCCCTCAATCCACCCGATAGAATCGCCCTCAATCCACCCTATAGAATCGCCCTCAATTCACTCTATAAAACCGTCCACAAACCACCCTATAGAACCGTCCTCAAACCACCCTATAGAATCGCCCTCAATCCACCCTATAGAATCGCCCTCAATCCACCCGATAGAATCGCCTTCAATCCACCCTATAGAATCGCCCTCAATCCACCCTATAGAATCGCCCTCAATCCACCCTATAGAATCGCCCTCAATCCACCCTATAGAATCGCCCTCAATCCACCCTATAGAATCGCCCTCAATCCACCCTATAGAATCGCCCTCAATCCACCCTATAGAATCGCCCTCAATCCACCCTATAGAATCGCCCTCAATCCACCCTATAGAATCGCCCTCAATCCACCCTATAGAATCGCCCTCAATCCACCCTATAGAATCGCCCTCAATCCACCCTATAGAATCGCCCTCAATCCACCCTATAGAATCGCCCTCAATCCACCCGATAGAATCGCCTTCAATCCACCCTATAGAATCGCCCTCAATTCACTCTATAAAACCGTCCTCAAACCACCCTATAGAATCGCCCTCAATCCACCCTATAGAATCGCCCTCAATCCACCCTATAGAATCGCCCTCAATCCACCCTATAGAATCGCCCTCAATCCACCCTATAGAATCGCCCTCAATCCACCCTATAGAATCGCCCTCAATCCACCCTATAGAATCGCCCTCAATCCACCCTATAGAATCGCCCTCAATCCACCCGATAGAATCGTCCTCAATCCACCCGATAGAATCGCCCTCAAACCACCCTATAGAATCGTCCTCAATCCACCCGATAGAATCGCCCTCAATCCACCCTATAGAACCGCCCTCAATCCACCCTATAGAATCGCCCTCAATCCACCCGATAGAATCGCCCTCAATCCACCCTATAGAATCGCCTTCAATCCACCCGATAGAATCGCCCTCAATCCGCCCTATAGAATCGTCCTCAATCCACCCGATAGAATCGCCCTCAATCCACCCTATAGAATCGCCCTCAATCCACCCTATAGAACCGTCCTCAAACCACCCTATAGAATCGTCCTCAATCCACCCGATAGAATCGCCCTCAATCCACCCTATAGAATCGTCCTCAATCCACCCTATAGAATCGTCCTCAATCCACCCGATAGAATCGCCCTCAATCCACCCTTTAGAACCGCCCTCAATCCACCCTATAGAATCGCCCTCAATCCACCCTATAGAATCGTCCTCAATCCACCCGATAGAATCGTCCTCAATCCACCCGATAGAATCGCCCTCAATCCACCCTATAGAACCGCCCTCAATCCACCCTATAGAATCGCCCTCAATCCACCCTATAGAATCGTCCTCAATCCACCCGATAGAATCGCCCTCAATCCACCCTATAGAATCGCCCTCAATCCACCCTATAGAATCGCCCTCAATCCACCCTTGCCAGAGCGTGTTCCGCATCAGCTTCCACGAGCGCCGGATGCAGTTCATGGAGAAGGAGCACCTGGATTACTGGCGCCAGAGCAGGCCTGGCGAGCGTATCCTGGACATTGACATCCCGCTATCATACAACCTGAGCGACGTGAAGATCAGTCCTGCTCATATTAACATGGCCGAGGTGATATGGGAAGGCGGCAAAAGTCGCGTCGGCGACAGCAGCTCAGACTGCGGCGTATTCGTGAAGCTGCACTGCATCAGCACGGAGTTCACGGCTAGAAAGCACGGCGGCGAGAAGGGCATCCCGTTCCGCCTGCAGGTGGACACGTTCGACAATGCTACTGGCAACCATTTGCAGAGCCTGGCCGCCCAGGTGAAAGTGTTCAAGCCCAAGGGCGCCGATAGGAAGCACAAGACCGACAGGGAGAAAGTGGAGAAGCGAACGGAAAGCGAGCGCAGCAAATACCAGCCTTCGCTGCTCTATACTCCATTTAAGCCAACTGTTTACCTGAGCGAGCAGGGCTTGTTGAGTCTGGTCAAGCCCGAGCTCAAGTCTGCCGCTGACCGCCCCGCCGACGGTGTTGTCGTGTGAGTCTGTAATTCTGTTTTAGCTAGTTTAACTAGCGGGTCTTTGTGGATACTTAGATTGTAGTTTTGACGCACATTGAGCGTCTTTATGGATTAGACGCGTTTGAAAAGCGTTAGACTAGTTGGCAGAATGCCTTTATACATTGCCGCATCTGACCCTCTCACATGCTTGGGCGCAACCTAAGGATTCACCCGGCCGTTTTTATTGGCTACACACACGTAAGTCGCTATTGGACAAAATAGTAGTCACGTGACTTCTCTCAGCCAATGCTCTTAGCCAACGCTCACGATTCTCGTGAATCGCCCCAAATTAACGCTCCCGCGCACGGAATTGAGCCTCTCCGACCCTCAAAAGTTGCACAAGTCTGCAGACTCCCAGCTTGGGAAAAAGACAGGATGTCAATTTAGCATCCGGTGTCCAAATTTAGGGGGTCACAAAAAACTAACCGTTGAAGAAAAACCCAATCGCTAACAGCAAGCAGGAGGCCGGCTCTCGAGCGCAGCAATGCAGCGGCGGTGACGGCGGGTCTGGCAGCTCGCCAAGCCCCAAATCGGTGCACTCGCCCGCCAGCCCATCCTGTGCAGCAGCCGCCGCCACTGTTGCTAGTAGAAATTCGCAATGCGCCCGCGAGTCCCCGGTGAACCTGACATTCGACAGCTCGCCTCAGCAGGTTGCCGACTGGCTGGAGCAGAACCGGTTCGCCACAGTGGCCCGGCTGTTCGCCAATTTCAATGGCACCGACTTGTTGCGCTTGTCCAGAGCCGATCTTATTGAGATTTGCGGTCCGTCTGACGGAGTTCGACTCTACAATGGTCTGGCTCAGCGGCCCTGCCGTTACAAACTGCTGTTCTATGTTGGTCAGGAGTCTGAGAATGGTTAGTTCAGATACTGAGATCTAGATGAGTTCTATTGAATCTCCTAGACTATTGTCAGATAAATACCCCCTTTTCTTTTTAGAGTTGTCCCTGAATCTACTGCTGAATCGTCTTTAATTTTCCTCATAAAAAATCTCCCTAAATCCCTACTCAGATAGTCTCCCCTAAATCCCTACTCAGACAATCTCCCCTAAATCCCTACTCAGACAATCTCCCCTAAATCCCTACTCAGTTAATCTCCCCTAAATCCCTACTCAGACAATCTCCCCTAAATCCCTACTCAGATAATCTCCCCTAAATCCCTACTCAGATAATCTCCCCTAAATCCCTACTCAGATAATCTCCCCTAAATCCCTACTCAGACAATCTCCCCTAAATCCCTACTCAGACAATCTCCCCTAAATCCCTACTCAGACAATCTCCCCTAAATCCCTAGTCAGACAATCTCCCCTAAATCCCTACTCAGATAATCTCCCCTAAATCCCTACTCAGACAAACTTTACATTCACTGATATCACGTCTTTTCGCCTCAGCTTTTTGTTGAAAATTGCTTATTTTTTAACCAACAGCAGCTAGGATTTCTTTGCTCAAGGGTTTCCTCCCTTAGTTCGATTAAGCATCAAAGCCCGCTAGACCTCCACCTCCATCTGCCCACAGTGTTTCACCCGGTGTATTTGAGCACCCTGAGCTATCAGGAATTGCTGACCAAAATTGCTGGTCTGTTCCAATCGGACGGTGAAAAAATCTCCCAGGTACTTCTCTGCGGACCTGCCGGAATTCCCGTCTGCATCAGCGACGAGGTGAGAATTTTATTTGGTACTCCTTATAGTCTTATCTGTGCCGATCAGATACACACAGTTGGCTTTGGTTCTTCCCAGATCCCTCCGGAATGGGTCTTCACCTCCCTCCCCCTACAGACAGTGGGTCTTCACCTCCCTCCCCTACAGACAGTGGGTCTTCACCTCCCTCCCCCTACAGACAGTTCACCTCCCTCCCCCGCCCCTACAGACAGTGGGTCTTCACATCCCTCCCCCTACAGACAGTGGGTCTTCACATCCCTCCCCCTACAGACAGTGGGTCTTCACATCCCTCCCCCTACAGACAGTGGGTCTTCACATCCCTCCCCCTACAGACAGTGGGTCTTCACATCCCTCCCCCTACAGACAGTGGGTCTTCACATCCCTCCCCCTACAGACAGTGGGTCTTCACATCCCTCCCCCTACAGACAGTGGGTCTTCACCTCCCTCCCCCTACAGACAGTGGGTCTTCACCTCCCTCCCCCTACAGACAGTGGGTCTTCACATCCCTCCCCCTACAGACAGTGGGTCTTCACATCCCTCCCCCTACAGACAGTGGGTCTTCACATCCCTCCCCCTACAGACAGTGGGTCTTCACATCCCTCCCCCTACAGACAGTGGGTCTTCACATCCCTCCCCCTACAGACAGTGGGTCTTCACCTCCCTCCCCCTACAGACAGTGGGTCTTCACCTCCCTGCACCTACAGACAGTGGGTCTTCACCTCCCTCCCCCTACAGACAGTGGGTCTTCACATCCCTCCCCCTACAGACAGTGGGTCTTCACATCCCTCCCCCTACAGACAGTGGGTCTTCACATCCCTCCCCCTACAGACAGTGGGTCTTCACATCCCTCCCCCTACAGACAGTGGGTCTTCACCTCCCTGCGCCCCAGGCAGTGGGTCTTCACCTCCCTCCCCCTATAGACAGTGGGTCTTCACCTCCCTCCCCCTACAGACAGTGGGTCTTCACATCCCTCCCCCTACAGACAGTGGGTCTTCACACCCCTCCCCCTACAGACAGTGGGTCTTCACATCCCTGCGCCCCAGGCAGTGGGTCTTCACCTCCCTCCCCCTATAGACAGTGGGTCTTCACCTCCCTCCCCCTACAGACAGTGGGTCTTCACATCCCTCCCCCTACAGACAGTGGGTCTTCACACCCCTCCCCCTACAGACAGTGGGTCTTCACATCCCTGCGCCCCAGGCAGTGGGTCTTCACCTCCCTCCCCCTATAGACAGTGGGTCTTCACATCCCTCCCCCTATAGACAGTGGGTCTTCACATCCCTCCCCCTACAGACAGTGGGTCTTCACATCCCTGCGCCCCAGGCAGTGGGTCTTCACCTCCCTCCCCCTATAGACAGTGGGTCTTCACATCCCTCCCCCTACAGACAGTGGGTCTTCACACCCCTCCCCCTACAGACAGTGGGTCTTCACATCCCTGCGCCCCAGGCAGTGGGTCTTCACCTCCCTCCCCCTATAGACAGTGGGTCTTCACATCCCTCCCCCTACAGACAGTGGGTCTTCACACCCCTCCCCCTACAGACAGTGGGTCTTCACACCCCTCCCCCTACAGACAGTGGGTCTTCACATCCCTGCGCCCCAGGCAGTGGGTCTTCACCTCCCTCCCCCTATAGACAGTGGGTCTTCACATCCCTCCCCCTACAGACAGTGGGTCTTCACACCCCTCCCCCTACAGACAGTGGGTCTTCACATCCCTGCGCCCCAGGCAGTGGGTCTTCACCTCCCTCCCCCTATAGACAGTGGGTCTTCACATCCCTCCCCCTACAGACAGTGGGTCTTCACATCCCTGCGCCCCAGGCAGTGGGTCTTCACCTCCCTCCCCCTACAGACAGTGGGTCTTCACATCCCTGCGCCCCAGGCAGTGGGTCTTCACATCCCTGCGCCCCAGGCAGTGGGTCTTCACATCCCTCCCCCTACAGACAGTGGGTCTTCACCTCCCTGCACCTACAGACAGTGGGTCTTCACCTCTCTGCACCCCAGACAGGAGGTCTCTATCTCGCTGCTCCAATCAGAAGCGCGCAGTATCAGAAGCGCCATCATCATCATCATCATCATCATCATCATCTTCATCATCATCATCCCCATACAGTGGGTTTTTAATCTAATAATCCCCCATAAGGATTTGTCCTCCCCAAATCTTCCCCTCGGCCAGATGGTATCCCAGCTGGATTGCGAGTCGCGGTTCTCTCTGCACGTAGTCCCGGACGAAGTTATCGCTGGCCGATTCAAAATATTTATGAAGCCAACGCCAATTTGCGAAGTGAACGGGCACGGTAATTAAATTATGATTATGGATAAACAACAATTTTGAGTCGCTGTAACTGAAGTATCAATATCAGCTTTTAATAAATGAGATTGGGTGCAGATTGCTGCACAGTTTATCATCTTTAATGAATTCGGGAAGGAGAACAATTAGAGTTGTTAGTTTTGTTATAATGGTATTTTTACTGCCAGCAGCAAAGAATATTCTGTGGCCAGCAGCCTGAGCATTGGGAATTTCATAATGCTATGATAAACTGCAATTATTCGTTATTAATGTATTGCGAATTATATTCCTGATTCATAGTTTTTTGTTGGAAGTAAATTTTAACGGCAATAGAATTGTTTTACTTTACTACTTTTTATAGAGTATTGAGATTTTATAAAATTAATTGGATTCCACGTTTATTGAGTTAAACAATTGTTTTTGTCTGTAAATATATCACTCTCACTCTCGATTTTTTTATCTTTTGTTTTTTCTTATACTGTGTATTTACTCATTATTTAAGTACCTTTTGGCACCTTATAGCTGCGAGTGGATTAGCCATTAACTGTCAACAGCATGCAAACATTTACTGTATTCTTCATTTAATAGCGTACCGCTTTTCATATACAGTAATGCGAATTACAGTTTTATAAATGCAGAGTACTTTCCTTTATAACGCTGTTTAGGAAGTGTGGCTTCATCGTTAGCACATTGCTCCAGTTATTTACTAAAAAATTAAATGCTTGGTAAAGACACAAACCAACCAGTATTTACACACAAACTTGAAATAAAGACTCAAATCGACTGGTCCGTGTCTGAGCATGCCACCAGGCGTTTGATCAAAAGTGTACGCACTGCGTCTTCGAACCCTCAATCCCGTCCCCAAATGTGCACAAACGTCTCCGACCCCTCAATCCCGTCCCCATATGTGCACAGTACGTCTCCGACCCCTCAATCCCGTCCCCATATGTGCACAGTACGTCTCCGACCCCTCAATCCCGTCCCCATATGTGCACAGTGCGTCTCCGACCCCTCAATCCCGTCCCCATATGTGCACAGTACGTCTCCGACCCCTCAATCCCGTCCCCATATGTGCACAGTGCGTCTCCGACCCCTCAATCCCGTCCCCATATGTGCACAGTGCGTCTCCGACCCCTCAATCCCGTCCCCATATGTGCACAGTACGTCTCCGACCCCTCAATCCCGTCCCCATATGTGCACAGTGCGTCTCCGACCCCTCAATCCCGTCCCCATATGTGCACAGTGCGTCTCCGACCCCTCAATCCCGTCCCCATATGTGCACAGTGCGTCTCCGACCCCTCAATCCCGTCCCCATATGTGCACAGTGCGTCTCCGACCCCTCAATCCCGTCCCCATATGTGCACAAACGTCTCCGACCCCTCAATCCCGTCCCCATATGTGCACAGTACGTCTCCGACCCCTCAATCCCGTCCCCAAATGTGCACAAACGTCTCCGACCCCTCAATCCCGTCCCCATATGTGCACAGTACGTCTCCGACCCCTCAATCCCGTCCCCAAATGTGCACAAACGTCTCCGACCCCTCAATCCCGTCCCCAAATGTGCACAAACGTCTCCGACCCCTCAATCCCGTCCCCATATGTGCACAGTGCGTCTCCGACCCCTCAATCCCGTCCCCACAGGTACACAGGACCTCCCCAACCCTTCAATCTCGCCCTATGTGTACGCGCATTCATAAATAACGTTGGCCACACTTCCTAGTTTTTCTTTCTCTAATAGTATAACTGAGCACTCTGTTGCTTTAGACAGTTTCAGCCGTTAGTAATGGCTTGATTAACAAATACCTTGTAACAATTGGACGACCAGTTAATGGATTCCTGTTCTCAAGCTTAGCAGTAGTGCGTTGTCATTTTGTATTTTTAATGCGACGAAATTATCGAGTCTAATTTTTTTTCAATAAAAAACCAGTTGGTGCGTACTCGGTATCTCTTATTGTTTTTTGCGTTCACTATCTCAGCTATTACTAGTACTATGCGTGTTTGCATTAGATAGAGTATAATAATATCGTATATTTATAAAATATTAATGCACATATGCGGTTACACATTTTCCCTGATCAACTCGGTTTCAGAATTGTTTTAACTGACATAGTTGGTTTGTTAATTGTTATTTTCGACACGACGCCTTCATTGATTGGGAAAATGTGTTTTATAAAAAAGTTAAATTGCACCTATGATTTCGCCAATTTCGACTGTACTTTTCGCTGAAGATTCTCCGAGTTATACCGATTAGTATAAAAAAATAAAAAGTTTACACACAGGCCGTTTCATTTCATTCTCCGATGGACTTGTAAACTTATTGGAGATCTGTCTGTAATCAGTTTCATTTTGTTCTATCAAACTGCTTATCAGAGAAGAATGAATTCGAGCTATAAACACAAATTTACTCGTACCTAGTAAATGTGATAAATCCTGCTGGTTAAATGATAAGAGGTAGAACTCTCCGACTAAAATCAAGCGTTAAGCCCAGAAGCGGGTTGGTGTGAGTCTACTCATTTAATGAATATTGTAGCAAAAATTGCCAATATAACAAAAGTACAGTGATATTTATGGTCCTTTTCACACAAAAAGATTACTAAGCTAATTAAATGGTTTTGCTTTAATTCCTTTTGTGTACGAAAGCGATCCGACCTTTCAATCTCGTCTACATGTGTACATACGCAAACTCAACCTCTCAATCTCGTCCCCATGTGTACATACGCAAACTCAACCTCTCAATCTCGTCCCCATGTGTACATACGCAAACTCAATCTCGTCCCCATGTGTACATACGCAAACTCAACCTCTCAATCTCGTCCCCATGTGTACATACGCAAACTCGACCTCTCAATCTCGTCCCCATGTGTACATACGCAAACTCGACCTCTCAATCTCGTCTCAATACCCGAATCTGACTTCAATCTCGTCCCCGCGTGTACATACGCGGACTTTTCAATCTCGTCCTCGTGTGTACATACGCGAATCCGACCTCTCAATCTTGGCCCCCACGTGTACACACGCATTTGGCATTTAATTTTAGTATAATGACTAGCAATCTACGCCCCCGTTTGGGGAGCAAACAAAGAATGTAATATTTTTTTAAATAACTGCATCTAGCTTCTGACCTCAGCATTTATATCTCAACAATTTTCCCCTAGCCTTGCCTTCTCACCAATTCCCCCGTAAGCCTTGACTAAGCCTTGTGAATAAACTTGCAGAACAAATACTTAAATACAATGTATTCACTCAACTACCAGAGCTATTTTTGTGAGCAAACTCAGATCCACGAGAATAAATTACTTTGATACTGCGTTTTTCTTTGCAGTCTTTTTGCGGCGTACATGTATAGTTAAGCATTTAAGGAGTCAAAAAGCATTTTTCAATTTATTCTGCCATAAATATAATTATACTTAAAAAGTTTAATAAAACAGCATTATGAACGAATAAATATAAGGGCTATAAATTGAATCGGTTCAATTAGCTAATTTGTTTTTAAGAAAGTTAAAATATTTAGCATAACACACAGCACGATGAAGCTGGACAAACGAAACGATCTACGAGCTATAAGTGTCTCTTTTGGGCTTTTTTGCATTTCCATCGTCATTTTAACCACACTGCATGTTTACATTTAATAGCGACACAAAGCAATGCCATATAGTAGCTTGATTGCATACGCTTGTACAAAGAAAAATATAATTGAGAAATTTTACTAATACATTTAGACATAAAAAGAGAGTTCTATGCTCGCATGGCATCAGCATACAGATGGTCAAGTGTTGGAAGAATTGATTGTTTCTACATGTACGGTCGTAACATGCGCTAAGGTAGCTTAAGGCGACACAACGATCGAATGACCTTGACCTTGATTTTCTCTCAAAAGCTTATCTTAAGTAAGACTGGGAGGGCTGATTTGCGGTTTTTATGGCCCCTGAAATAATGAGCTGGGAAAGGCAATGGCGTGGCGTGAGTGAGGTTGGGGTTAGAGAGGGAGAAGATATTTTCTATCCCCGACGATCGTACAATTGTACATGGCCAGTCTCGGTTGTGCGCACATCCACGCAGCCAATAGGAGGCAGACTAGAATTATAGTGGCCTCGCTAACACTGTTTATTGCCTATTGACAAAATAGTCTCGTTTATAAACCTTAAATAGCAGAGCGAAAGAAAAATTCACTATTATGGGGTGAATTAGACCACGTATTCCTCTTCGAGCAATCACTGAAATTTTTTAGATTTATTAGGAAGTATGTGCGAATGCAAATTTTACTACAGTGGCTGTTACAATTCTTCAACCGCCCCGTCTGCACACAGTGCAACGGCTTATCCTCGAATAGATGTCCGTTGTTCCCGGAAAGCTGGTCGACGAGCTGACTGGCCGCTTGAACATGCCATCATCGGCCACTACCGTCAGCCAGTAGCTGATCGAGTCCTTCCAGTGGTTGCACTTTCCACCGTTATTGTTGCACTCCATCATTGGGGCGAAACTGAAGTGCTGCAGGCAGCTGCCAGGCGAGTTCAGGTCCTGGCCGCTGCCGCTGCCTCCGGTTGTGTACTGAAGATGGAGGGTAACGAATAGTCAGAGCTTCTCTACTGGATGAGCAGCACTATAGTTTGCGTCAGCTAGCTAAAAATGGAATCGAACTCGAGGCGATGCTGCTAAGACTTGGTAATTCTGTCCTTCTTGGCTTCATCAGCTTGGCTGGATTCTCCTTTAGCTAGACTGAACAGGACCTCTTCTGCCATTTCTTTGCCCGCCATGCAAGCTTTTCGCGTCACAGTCTATACTTTCTACTTACTGATTCGTAGACCAACTCGGACAGTGTTTGGGATTGCACTAATTACTGGTAGAAGAAAGCCCAAAACGTCTTATCGTGCTTGGTGCATCTTTAAGCTGAATTGGGCCTTCAATTTTTAAACCATTTAAAGTAGTCACGTCCTCGTCTATTTATAACCTGTAGTCCTTGTTAAGCCTTTGATTTCTTTTTGTTTGCGTTAAAAAGTGACTCCGCCCTGCTATAACCAGGATCCACATTGATTCTAAATCAGGTAGTGTTCGAACACACGAACTACAAAATGCGAAATATTTACATCCCAATTTCGTTGTGTTGTGCCCTTGCGTTTGTCCTGCCAAAGTGCACTCTGCCCCCACGCGGCATACTGTATTTGTTTTTGTGCTATGTTGTTGTGCCCGTGCGCTTGCACTGCTAAAGTGCACTCTGCTCCGTATTTGTTTTTGGTGTGATAGGCTCAGCAGTGTAAGCCGCTTAGCCCTTTGGGGTTGTCTGCGCGCTGGTTGGCTGGGCCGCCCTGTTTGGCCCTCCTCCCGGGCTGTCCTCCCCCAGCTGCGTCGTGATTGGCCGGGGGTGGGGCGGGGGGGGAGCCCCCGGCCCCGGGGGGGGGGGTCGTGGCCTTTTTAGGCGCGGCCGGGCGGGTGGCTGCCGGCCCGTAGTTGTTTTGGTTTGCCGCACTCTACAACGCAGGCCCAGAGCGCCGATTGCGTCTTTAGACCGTCCTTCCCTTAACACATACGCAATAAACGTTGACCATCGGGTCCGCCAGGGGGGCTGTAGCCCAGCGGTAGCGCAGCTGCTCTGGTGTGCCAGCGACTCAGGCTCGATTCCAAGTGCAGTCACATTAATTTGGGGCTGAATTGGAATCTCGGCTTGGCTCTGCTCGTGCAATTAACGGCCTTGAGAGCCAACCCCCCAAGGCGCAGTGAAGTGTACATGCCTAACGATAATATAAAGTTAGGGCCGCTGTACACTCCTGTGTGAGTGTGTGCCTGAGTACGTATCCGCGCGCTTGTATGCCTGCTCAGGGGAGTCGGCGGAATGGGCAGTAATGCCTCTCGCCGGTTGTGTGCCTATGTCGCTTAAAGTGCGCCAGGGTGCACACAACTCCCCTGCCTCTAATAAAAAAAAATCGGGTCCGCCAGCCGCGAGCAGACCTCAGCTACGATTTATTGACCCCACGCGCAAGGGCGAGCTATCCGCGAAGTAAGTCACTGCCTTGTCTCTTTCATTTCGGGAGCTGTAGCAGGAACAGTCCGTGTGTCCTGACGCCGACTCAGGGGGGGGGGCTAGGCCAGGTAGTCAGCTAGGGTCCACCCTGTACTGTAAGCCCGCTGTACATAGGCGCCAGCTTGTGAGCCCTGCTGAAGGTGATCGACATCACAGCGTCCTTACGCGTGTGCCGGCCACTTGGGTGCGTCCTGACGCCCCAGACCTAGTGTCCCCAGCCCGCGTACTCTGACCCTCGTAGGTGCACCCTTCCTGAGAGTCGCGAGTACAACAGTTGAAAAAAGTACATTGAATCAACGAGACAAGAGAATTTGTACGTAGCACGTCCATGGTTGCGTGCCCATTGTTACATCCGGTACGCAGGAAACTCACCATCAGAAAGCTGTAGCCAATCCAGATCTGTCCCCAGCCAGTGGGACAGTCCGGATGCGTGTTGCTCTGCGAGTGTACCGCAATTAAATCCGTTGGCGAGTCGCACACGGTGCAACGAGAGATGCGCGACATCACCTGCGGATCGGCCACCGGCATCGGGTTGGCCAGCATCGCTGTTCGAGTTGATAGCCAATAGGAGCGCTCGCTGCGGCTCGAATAGTGACAGTTGAGTGCCGAATCGCAGTAGATGAACGGCATGCTGGTGAACTTCTCCGGGCAAGATCCCATGGAGCCTTCGCGATCGAGTTGGGGATGGAACGTTGGGCTTTCCTCTGTCTTGATCCACTGCGTCTCTCTACACTGCGTCTCTCCTCACTGCGTCTCTCCCCACTGCGTCTCTCTCCACTGCGTCTCTCCCCACTGCGTCTCTCCCCACTGCGTCTCTCCCCACTGCGTCTCTCCCCACTGCCTCTGTCCTCACTGTCTCTCCACACTGCATCTCCCCACTGTGTCTCTCCGAATTGCGTCTTTCCCCAATGCGTCTTTACCCACGGCGTCTCTCCCCACTGCGTCTCTCTCCACTGCGTCTCTCCCCACTGCGTCTCTCCCCACTGAGTCTCCCCACTGCCGCCTCTGCATTTCTCCCCACTCAGTCTCTTCCCACTGCGTTTCTCCACACTGAGTCTCCCCACTGAGTCTCCCCACTGCGTCTCTCCACACTGAGTCTCCCCACTGCGTCTCTCCTCACTGCGTCTGTCCTCACTGTGTCTCTCCACACTGCATCTTCCCACTGCGTCTCTCCGAATTGCGTCTTTCCCCAATGCGTCTTTACCCACGGCGTCTCTTCCCACTGCGTCTCTCTCCACTGCGTCTCTCCCCACTGCGTCTCTCCCCACTGAGTCTCCCCACTGCCGCCTCTGCATCTCTCCCCACTGAGTCTCTTCCCACTGCGTTTCTCCACACTGAGTCTCCCCACTGCGTCTCTCCACACTGAGTCTCCCCACTGCGTCTCTCCTCACTGCGTCTGTCCTCACTGTGTCTCTCCACACTGCATCTCCCCACTGCGTCTCTCCGAATTGCGTCTTTCCCCACTGCGTCTTTACCCACGGCGTCTCTCTTCACTGCGTCTCTCCCCACTGCGTCTCTCCCCACTGCCTCTCTCCCCACTGCGTCTCTCCTCACTACGTCTCTCCCTCCCAAAAAGTCAGTTGGAACCCACGGCAGTCGCTCACCCAGGTCCTGCGCCCAAGTCTTGCCGTTAGAGAAGGCGGCCACAAAGCTGTAGCCCGTGCGGACCTTCTTGGTGTCCGGCGGACAGTCCGGCGCGTTGTCGCTCATTGAGTGAAGAGTGAGCAGGGAGCCGCCCGGACTCATAGGGCCGCCTGGCCCCGGAATGCCTTTCTCGCCGCTTCTACCCTTGTGACCAATAATTCCCTTGGGGCCCAACGAGCCTTTCTTGCCGCGGTCGCCGCGCGGCCCCGTGTCGCCTTTCGGCCCGACATTGCCTTTGGGACCGACGTCGCCCTGCGGTCCGGTGTCGCCTTTTTGGCCGCGCTTGCCGGGCTGGCCCGCTTGGCCCTTCTCGCCCGTGCCACCTCGGGTGCCTTTCTCGCCTTTGGCGCCTTTGTCGCCTTTGACCTCTTCGCCTTTCTGGCCTAGAGTTCCATTCTCGCCTTTGCTGCCTTTGATGCCTGCGCGATATTTAGTGGGGAGGATGTGTATTTAGTTAACTTATTAACTGCTGGACTTCTGGTGAAATATTTTATTATGTTGGGTGTCCTTGGTGTTCTGGACTCTCACTACTATGGCTCGATAACAACTTCGATTATCTTTGTCAGAGAGCCAAATAACTGAGCCTTTGGATTCGAGTGTTGACTTACATACCGTTGTATTTAATGTTCACAATCGCGGTGATGTTATCTTACAGAGAATATAGTATAAAGGGAGCTGTTCCAGGTAAGAAGCTTCACGTAACTTAACTTTGTTATTTGGTTCTATTCTTTGGGCGAACGGTTACTTCGATCAGGAGGGGATCGGTTATCCTTTGAGGTTTAATGGATCAGCTTTGTCTATAAATATGTTCGAGTCAAAGATTAGCTAGGAGAGAAGGCGAAGGAGGGGCGAGCTTCATGCTTGGTTTAACGGAATCTTTATATAGCATTTTCAGTCTTTCGTCTTAAGGAAAAATTTAGATGGTACATGGCTACTTTTCATTTACTGAGGCTGGGGTTATATCCTCAGTTTTTGCTTGTTGGTTGATTAGTTGATAATTATATTCCAAACTGGATGTGAACTTTCGGAGCCAAATATATATCACTTCACTGGCTTGAGGTTTCGGCCAGTGATTTAAGGGGAGCGGGTAAGGCAATACGTGGCCACGTGGGTAATTAAGTTGGGTAATATGCAGGTGCTTGAGTAGGTAAATATGTGGATAAGGCAGGCGGATAAAGCTTGGGCAACCAAAACGCGTGACAGTTGAGCGCTCACCTTTAGGCCCGGTGTCTCCGGCAGTCCCGTTCTCCCCCTTTTCGCCGCGCAGCCCGTTCGGTCCAGTTTCGCCCAACTCGCCTTTGGGGCCGACTCTGCCCTGCGGGCCGCGCTCGCCTTTGGCGCCTCGACTGCCTGAAATTGATTGATTGATTACTGACAGCTTGTGGATTTAAAAGAAAAAAAAATACAAAATAGAATTGCGCCTGACCCTGCCGCAGGCACACCGTAGGGGTCGCAACCCTGACATTTCTACCGCAGCCCATAGCTTCTATCTAATTGGCTGTATGCTAACCACTGCCGGCTCAGCTTAACTTGGAAGAATGTGTACACTGAAATCGGACTCACCTGGTGGTCCTCCAATGCCCTTGTCGCCTGTTGGTCCCCGTCGACCTTTGTCTCCTTGTTGACCTTTTTCGCCTTTCAAACCGACGTCGCCTTTTACGCCGTCAATGCCGTGGCTTGCGTCGCGGCCTTTCTCGCCTTTCTGTCCGGCGTCGCCCTTCGGCCCGGTGTCGCCTTTGTCGCCCATGTCGCCTTTGCTTCCTTTGGTCCCGTTGGGGCCTCTGGGACCGATCTCGCCTGGGAGAGGAAAGGGAGCTGGTTGTTGGAGCGCGAGAGGTCCCAGTAAAGGAAAAAACGAGGAATTGACTTGGCAACGGGATAATCGGGTGGGAAATGGGAGAAATTTTTGGGGGAATCGGAGGCTGCAATAGAACTTCCGAATACAATATGGAATCCAATGGGGAATCCAACAGAGAATCCATTAAGGAATCCAATAGGGAATCCAATAGGGAATCCTATAGGGAATGCACAATAGGGAATCCAATAGGGAATCTACAATAGGGAATCCAATAGGGAATCCAATAGGGAATCCAATAGGGAATCCACAATAGGGAATCTACAATAGGGAATCCAATAGGGAATCTACAATAGGGAATCTACAATAGGGAATCCAATAGGGAATCCAATAGGGAATCCTATAGGGAATCCACAATAGGGAATCCAATAGGGAATCCAATAGGGAATCCAATGGCACAATTTAAGGAAGAATCGGACGGTTTTCCAATGCTAATAGTAGTGTTGAAAATAACGAAAAGTTTACACAAATAATCTTAGCGCTCACCTTTCAGACCCTTCAAACCCGTATCGCCTTTCTCCCCTTTGGTGCCATTGCTTCCCTTCTCGCCTTCCGGTCCGATCACAGTTGAGCAATTCTGAGCAAATCCTTTGTCGCCCAAATCGCCTTTTGTTCCCTTAGGCCCGAGGTCGCCCTTGGTGCCGTTTTCGCCTTTGTCGCCTTTGAATCCGTTGTCGCCCTTCTCGCCGACGTCGCCTTTAACGCCTTTCTCGCCCTTTTGACCAGTTTCGCCTTTGTAACCCGTGCCGCCTTTGTCGCCTTTGCGACCCTAGGAATTGAGAACCGCAATTTACCCTTCAGCTTAGAAAGAGCATTAGCCAAACAATGACATGGCTTAGAGTTGAGTACACTGAACTTGGAATAACAGGACATGGACTGGAGCACAGGCACCAGATACAGACAAAAAAACACAGACAATAGGCAGGCATAGACACAGATCCAGACACAGCACCAGACACATCTCCAGACACAGGACCAGGCACAGCACCAGACACAGCAACCAGATACAGTAAGACACAGCACCAGACACAGTACGAGTAAGAAACAACACCAGACAGTAAAATACAGCCCCAAATGCATCCCCAATCACAGCTCCTCACCTGTTTCCCCATCTGACCGGAGACGCCCTTCACGCCTCGAGGCCCGACTTCGCCTTTTGGTCCAACCTCGCCCTTATTGCCTTTGGGGCCCATCAGGCCAGGCATGCCCTTCAAAAAGTCGCCCTTATCGCCCGTGAAGCCTTTGTCGCCTTTCTCCCCCTCGTCGCCAGTAGTGCCATTTTCGCCTTTGTCGCCCTTCGGTCCGAGATCGCCTTTGGGTCCGAGCTCGCCCTTTTCACCCTTGTAGCCTAAGTTGCCTTTGATGCCCTGAGAAGATGGATGGTTATGGTTTAATTATGAGCAATCTTTAGATAAGCAACTTAGCTACTTTTGAAAACATTTCTAATTTTACTTTCAGTAGCAAATAAAGAAAATGGCAGCTCATTTTCTGCCAAGAAAGGCTCATAGAATTAGCTAAGACAGATTGTATGGACTACAGAGAGAAAGAGAGAGAAAGAATCACGTGACACGTTTGTTATCAGTGAAAGAACAATGTACATCGGTCAGGTGGCAGATACTGTACATATCAGCTTAACCCTCATCTAGCCAGGACGCGAACCATGAGGGCAATAAAATTGGGGGGGCAGAGAAGCGACAGGGCCGCAGAGTGTGCGTGGAATGGCGCGAACGAAATTGGCCGGGGGCCTTATGAGGGCCAACCCCCAAGGCACAGAGAGTGTACATGCCTGACGATGAGACAGTCGGGGCCGCTGTACACCCTCTGTGAGCGTGTGCCTGCGTACTTATCCGTGTGCGTGCTTACGGGTCAGCGGAATGGCCAAGCTAGAAGCTTGAATTTTTGCAGTGCCGAAAAGCCCCACAGAAAAAATCGCTAATTACTACGTAGTCGCTCGCTCTCACCTTTCTGCCAGTTGCTCCGCTCGGCCCTGAAATGCCCTTGTAGCCCTTCGGTCCAAGCGGTCCAATTTCGCCTTTCTCGCCCAAAGGTCCGACGTCGCCCTTATCGCCCTGCGGCCCGGGCAACCGTCGCCTTTCGGTCCTCTAGGGCCAACATCGCCAGTGGGACCACGCGGACCGATCGGACCCTCCGGACCGACCGGACCCCGGGGTCCCACGTCGCCCTTGTCGCCTCGAGGGCCCCTGGCCGGCGGCCCGGTCTCGCCTTTCGCGCCCAGCGGTCCTCGCTGGCCTTTCTGACCGAGCTCGCCTTTCGGCCCAACCTCGCCCTGCGTTCCTTGCGGTCCGAGGTTGCCCTTCTCGCCATTCGGTCCAGTCGGACCCTGCGGACCCAAACTGCCGTTGAGGCCCTGCGGCCCCAGTTCGCCTTTGACGCCTCGAGGACCCTCTGGTCCGATTTCGCCTTTGACACCTTTGTCGCCTTGGTAGCCTTTCTCGCCGACCGTGCCCTTGTCTCCTTTGGGTCCTTGCGGTCCTGGCAGACCCTTCTCGCCCTGTCTGCCCTCCGGTCCGACGCCCTTGCACACTCCCGGCCGGCCTGCCTCTCCGCTGCCGCCTTTGTCGCCCTTCTCGCCGGTGTCACCGATATAGCCTTGCTGGCCTTTGACGCCCTTCACCGGCCTATCGCCCTGGACGCCTTGGCTGCCCTTGTCGCCTTTCAAGCCTTTGAGTCCCTTGTCGCCTTTGGTTCCCGTATCGCCAATCGTGCCATTCGTTCCTGGCCGACCTGAGTAGCCCTTCTCGCCCTGGTAGCCTTTGTCGCCTTTCTCACCCGTCTCGCCTCGACTGCCGTTGTCGCCCTTGACACCGGTACGGGCGTCGCCGGGGATGCCAACCGGACCTTGCGGTGGTTACCGAGTGATGTCATTTTGCTGGGGCAGTGTGTAATTAGGGGTGGCTGGGGCAGTGTGTGAGGAGGACGCGTGGCTATGGCAGTGTTTGAAGAGGAGGGCTGGCTGGGGCAGTGTGTGCCGAGGAGGGGTGGCTGGGGCAGTGTGTGAGGAGGACGGGTGGCTGGGGCAGTGTGTGAGGAGGACGGGTGGCTGGGGCAGTGTGTGAGGAGGAGGGGTGGCTGGGGCAATGTGTGGGGAGGAGGGGTGGCTGGGGCAGTGTGTGGGGAAGAGGGGTGGCTGGGGCAGTGTGTGCCGAGGAGGGGTTGCTGGGGCAGTGTGTGAGGAGGACGGGTGGCTGGGGCAGTGTGTGAGGAGGAGGGGTGGCTGGGGCAGTGTGTGCTGAGGAGGGGTGGCTGGGGCAGTGTGTGCCGAGGAAGGGTGGCTGGGGCGGATGAGAGGTATGTCAAAAGCCCAATAAAAATCAAATACCAGCTCACCTTCGTCGCCCTTGATGCCCTTGTCTCCTTTGACTCCTTTATCACCCAAGTCACCAGTGTTGCCCTTCTCGCCGCGATCGCCTCGGGTTCCATTGCTGCCCTTGTCGCCAACGAAGCCCTTGAAGCCTTTGAAGCCTCTGGGTCCGACATCGCCTCGCGGTCCCTTCTCTCCACGTTTGCCTGGCATCCCTGGCTCGCCTTTGACCCCTTGTTGCCGTCCTGGCCCCCTTCGCCTTTGTCGCCGGCGTAGCCTGTCTCGCCTTTTTGGCCCTTGTCGCCGGGACCGCCAGACGCGGCCTTCTCGCCTCTGTCGCCTTTGTCACCAGTGTCGCCTTTCACGCCCACCGAGCCAGTGATTTCTTCTCCGCGCAAACCTTTCTGGCCTTTCTCGCCTACCTCGCCTGTGTCACCTTTCTCCCCGTCTGTGCCATTCTTGCCGGGAATTCCGTCTAGACCCTGCAGTTAACGGAAAATTTGGTTAGGGAATGGCAGATTTAGTTGGGGGTGGCAGATTTGGTTAGGGAATGACATAAACTTACCTTATCGCCCTTTTCTCCTCTGTCGCCTTTTCTGCCAATTTTTCCATTGATTCCGGCCACGCCTTTCTCGCCTTTCTCGCCATTGGTGCCCTTATAACCGAACTCGCCTTTGTGACCTGTGAGGGTCGCGGCGTTCCGCAGATACTTTATACTTCAAGTAACATTCCGATGACGCTTTTTGCATTCGTATTTGTAAAATTTGAAAAAAAAATTATGGATTCATAATAACCTGTCAACAATTTCCTCACCTTTGATAGTGGTCACATTCACTCTCGCATCATCTCCTTGCAGTCCACGATCGCCAGTGACTCCTTTGTAGCCGGTTTCGCCCTGAAACGAAGCAGCCCAGGAAGGGTGGGGCAGTGTGTGAGGAGGAGGGGTGGGGCAGTGTGTGAGTGTGAGGAGGAGGGGTGGGGCAGTGTGTGAGGAGGAGGGGTGGGGCAGAGTGTGAGGAGAAGGGGTGCGGCAGTGTGTGAGGAGGAGGGGTAGGGCAGTGTGTAAGGAGGGGTGGGGCAGTGTGTAAGGAGAAGGGATGGGGCAGTTTGTAAGGAGAAGGGGTGCGGCAGTGTGTAAGGAGAAGGGTGGGGCAGTGTGTTAGGAGAAGGGGTGGGGCAGTGTGTAATGAGTAGGGGTGGGGTAGTGTGCTTACGTCGACAACGTCCTTACCTTCAAGCCCCTAGGTCCCATGCTGCCTTTGTTTCCTTGTGGACCCAGATAGCCTTTGTAGCCTTTCTCGCCCTGCGGCCCCCCCGGACCTGGCTGGCCCTTGTCGCCTTTCCAGCCCTTCGGCCCCATGTCGCCCTTCTCGCCCTGGGTGCAGTTGATCACTCGGCATTCGCCGTTCTGGCCAGCGTCACCCTTGTCGCCTTTGCGGCCTCGACTACCAGCCGGTCCGTGGATGCCCTTGTCGCCCATCTGTCCGGTGGAGCCGGGATCGCCCCGAATAGCGCCGCCTTTGACGCCTTTGTTGCCACGATAGCCGCGCTCACCCTTATCGCCTTTGTAGCCCCTGTCGCCAGTCGGACCCTGCGTTCATGCAAATAAAATTTTTAATTTGTGTGCCTACTCCCCTACTATTAGTAGCTGAGTAAAGGAATTGCGCGAACTCGACGCTTCCAACGAAATAACTAACTAGCTAAACTGACTAACTAACTGAACTCACCTGGTCGCCTTTCACTCCAGCGCCCTGATAGCCCTTGGCGCCTTTGTTGCCTGAGGCACCCTTGGGACCCTGGTCGCCTTCGTCGCCCTTTTGACCGCGTGGTCCCTCAGGTCCACGGTTGCCCTTCTCGCCTTTCGAGCCGTTCCTGCAGGTGTCGCCCTGCTGGCCCTTGGCTCCAGCCTCACCGAGGAAACCCTTGGCGCCCTGCGGCCCGGCCGGACCCGTCAGACCCTTCTCGCCGACTCCACCACGCTGTCCGGTGGCGCCCTTGATGCCAGCGGGACCCTCTAGCGCTTGGCATACGCCCGACGGTCCTGGGTCGCCTTTGACGCCCTTAACGCCCTCCGTGCCGTCCATGCCGGGGTCGCCGGGTGGTCCTCGATCGCCCTCATTGCCGTCAATGCCGATGCCGCCGTCGCGACCTTGCTTTCCCTGATAGCATCGAACGTGGTGAGTGTCCAACGTACTTTTTAGTTGGTTTTGCAATTCCCACAGGCCCTTCGAGAGAAGTTCTTGGCTCCCGGAGTTTCTAGATTAGTGCCTATAGTTTCTAGCTTGAGTTTCTGTAGCTTCTAGCTTGAGTTTCTGTAGCTTCCGGTTTGGGTTTCTGTAGTTTCTAGTTTGGAATTCTGCATATCTGGTTTCAGCTATAGTTGCTAGAGGGATCCTGCAGATTTCAAAATTTTGTGCCGTTGTGACAATGCTATTAATTAGCCAAATTTACCTCCTTTCCTTTCGGTCCTTTGTCGCCTTTTTCACCTGGCTGGCCCTTCGAGCCTGGGTCTCCTATCGGCCCTGGGTCGCCCTTTTGACCAACTGTGCCGTCGCGTCCCTGTGTGCAATGATAGGTTGTCAGTAGCAGGCTTCTTATTGCTCTTCATTTATTAACTGAGACAAATAATGGCTTAGATAAATCACCATATCTCCTTTGATGCCTCGGTCGCCGGGCATTCCGGGGTCTCCTTTTCGCCCTGAAATTGTAGTGGAAATGTGTCGAGTTTCATTACTTTTCTACTTTTATTTCAAGCAATTCTGATTGGTTAAGAAGCGTGCACTGACAGAGGGTCTTCTACCCTCCATCCTGTCTTTCTCACCCTTCGCTCACTCTGATTGGCTAGGAAGCGTTCACTGGCAGTGGGGTCTTTTACCCTCTATCCTGTCTTCTTCACCCTTCACCCATTCTGATTGGCTAAGAAGCGTGCATTCAAAGTGGCTTTTCTGCCCTTCCCACCATTGATACAAATATTCTAATTTCAACTTCATTAAGTAAATTAAAATCTAATTTTATATTCTACGAGTAAAAATAATAACGAAGCGATTTC